>SMGT01004690.1:0-14594 GCA_004794575.1 Lanistes nyassanus
ACACACAACTGCAGCGAACCGTTATTCAACATATATTTCAAACACTAACTGACTCGAAAACATCAAATATATCTACAGATTATTTACAGGGAATCAACGTGCTCGTGTCTAGGGTAAGACGCTGCCTGATTACGTCATACCACGTGGTATCAGACAAAGAAGATAATCAAACTCCAGAGGGGAAATCAAACTGCAAAACGGCCTATGATCCCGCTCAATACACACATACAGTAAGTGACCGACAACAGAGCTCCTAGTCTCGTCACTACTGAAACAACTTATTTCTGCGATACACAATTCTAAAGCTATTCAACGACCAACCATGAAGCTATGACACTGCCACGATCAGCACTTCCTCTCCCTCCCCTTTTGGCATACGCCCGGCCACTAGCTTGTAACGTCTCCTGTCTCCAGCAGGATAAAACTACCTATCTTAAATCAACCCGAGTCCCAGACTCTAGATAGTAATGGCAAGAGCAGTCCTATAAGGCGCAACACCAGTCACTTACTACTCTGTCTCGTAGTCGGCGAAATAAACCTGTGTATCTGGCATGAAATGCTGGAGCCCCTTACTCTTTCCACGTCTTGGCTAAGATGGCGAGGGGTAGAGGTCCGTGGGTCTACACGTGTCCGCTTCCCTTGGTCCTCCTACATTAACTCTCTACCCATGTCCTGTATCCCAGTCTGTCTATCCTACACTCACGTTTTTGCCTGCTTAATTAGTAGGCGTCCTGACGCGTTAACCTCGATTAAACTGGTTCTGGCCAGCCTAGGTTGGGGAGGAGCTATCAGCCTGTCTATGACGTACTTTCCACCTACGAGGTGTGAAGAGTGGGAAGGGGGAACAGGCTTACCTAGGGGTGACAGGTGATAACCTAGGAGTGACATGGGACACTGATACTGTAAAATGTGTCATACCTATTTGGCTGACAGAAATTTCAAGAGGAGCACCTTCGCTAACAATGTTTAGTGTGTCACGCACATTTGACTGATTGAAAGAAATATTCTACTAAAATCTGACAGTGTTGTGTCATTGATTCAAAAAAGCTTGAAGATAACTTGCTGCATGGAGATATGTTAGTGTAAAATGTATCGGACATATTTTATTGACAGAAGGCCGATGAAAAGTTGTTCCACTAAGAATAGAATACATGTATATTTGATTGACAGAAGGTTCAGCTGCTCCACAAACTAGCAGTTCTTGTAAATGTGTGATTAAGTTTAAAGAAAACTGACTCTCGGTCTACTAAAAGTGCAAAAGGTGTCATTCATAATTAGTTTGATTGACAGAGGGTTGAAGAAAATTCGTCCCGGCAACCGTGCAACTGTAGCTATAAGCATGTCGAGCTGAAGTATAATTACTCCAGTCTCCGATTTAAAGCTGTTGTATCGCTTCCATTTCTGAGATCATTATTTTGCGCCACTGAATATGTTCAAATCACCAGAATACAAATCGGAAGGCGTTTTTTTGGGTACTGTGTCTGGAACAGGATTGGTGAGGAAAAGGGGGACGTTTAGAATTAACGACTGCTTTTCATTGAAGCCTGCATCCCTCTGGTTGGGTTGGTTCAAAATCGGATGTTGGATGTTCGGAGCTGTCCTCTGGTTTTGACATCATTTCCTTGAGAGGAAAGTGTATATAAGTGTCCTGAATAGGGAGAGAAGAGAGAAGGGAGAGAAAAAAGAAAACAGAGAGAGAGAGCGAGCTCATTAGCATAGACTGTTGTGTGTTGCCACAGATACATTCCCATAGATTTCACAAAAAGGATAAAAAGAAGACTGGAAACCTCACGCAAGCAAGTCCAAGACAAAATATTCTGTGTGCGGGCATCTCTGAGATCGGGACCAGACCGACATGGCATTCGTCAATCGCCCGGATATCGAGAAGAGGAAGTGGATGTAGCGAAAACGAGAGAGAGCGAGTAGAGAGAAACAATGAATTTAGAATAAAACTAGAAATACTACTGTCCCATTCAGAAATAATAGATCCGACAATGTTTTCAATAGGTATACAGGCAGACTCCATAATCAACGTATCGACATATTCTTTTCTCTCCTACCTCCTTACGTGTATTCTTTCCCAGGTTTGCCGTACCCACCCCCCTCGCCCCGTCTCTCCTTCCCCGTTGGTGGGGTCTGCTACAGTGCTAGAAATTATCACATAAAACAGATCAATACGCATGCCAGCTGGCGCGTTTCCTGTTGTCAGCACAGTGCTCGCGTTCTCAGCTCGGTGCACCCGATCGCAGACGTGTTGACCTAATGATCAGTAATGGCCGCTAACGTGGCCGCCTCGCGCATGGCGTGTGTGAGAATATCGATGCGCACGAGACACCGCGAGACAGTGCGAGAATGCCAAGCACGAGCACTCGGTGCCTCCGTATAATTACGGTTCTTTTGGGTGAACTCACCTTTCCCCGAGCCCCTCGGGAGACTTAGGAAAGGCCGGATGGCTATAATTATTCGAGTTGGGTGTAAGGGAAGGAACACAGCGCGGCAGATGAGGCCGTCCGAGGAGGCCAAGTGTGTCTCGACCGGCGCGAAGGTTGGCACAGCCGTCGTTGGCTTGGCCGCGCGAACGTCACGCTGGGGGGTTAACTGTTGTCGATATTTCCGCATACCCCAAATAAAACTCGCTCCAACGCCTTTTCTTCCATTTTTTTTCTTTCCTTTCTTTACAAACTAATCGACGGGTGCCTGACTCAGGTCTTTCGATCCCCCAAAGTTATTCGGGAGTAAAAGGCATCCGTCTTCAAATTTCTCAACCCAGCAGCAACTGCGATCGCCTGGCTAAAAAGAATGGTGGCAGAAGGAAGCATTTGATATTTTCATGAATATCGAAAATCTTCACGGTGTCATCACCTGTGTTTCCGCATGAGCACACGAAGTTCGTAGTTCACAGTGTGAGCAGTCAACAATGAACGATCAAAGGCTCTGGCAGACAGCATGAGGCAGCAAGTCACACGTAAGTCACACACATAAAGTTTACGTTTTTCTTTCAACCAGTGCATGGCCACGCGTTTTTCTGAAACATGTACGTCGCAGCGCGAGTGCGAGAAAACAACAACCTCATTGTCTTAAGATCTTTACCTACAGCCACGTTCATGTAAGCAAGTGCGTAGGTGTGGACGTGCGAGCGAGCTCGCCAGCATTTGCTGGGTTCATGCATCTGTGAGGAAATATAAAGGTTTGTATGTGTCTGTCTGTACAGGCGCGCAACACACCCGCAAAATCACACCACACACAGAACGGACCTTCCCAAAAGTGTAGTTAGTACATGTAGAGACATTTATACGCAACAGGCTGGGGGGGGGTGAGGATTCCGGAGTATGCATGTCTGTGCGGAAGTATGCGTTGTGTCTGTGAGTGTGTTCATGCGTGATGTAGACGGCACTGGTGACTGAAAGAATGTACATTCATATACACAATCAAAAAATAACGAAAACAACAACAACAAAGAGATGGGAGAAGATGGAGGGAAAGGATTTGTAAAGAGATGTGCCAAGACGTTTATTTTCTAATGAAATGTCTTTCTATTTGGCACAAAGCACAGTTTCATAGGGGAAAAAGCAGCGTGATTGCACTTCCCAGACTGACCCCCAGGAAGCAGACCTACAGAGTGAGAAGGCGAGGACTAGAATGAGAACAGGGGTGAGGAGGAAAGAAGGGCAGGGAGAATGCGAGAGTGAGAGGCTCAGTGGACAAAAGAAAGGAAGAAAGAAGAGAGGAAAAAAATGGGGAAAAATCCGTTTACCTGCGTTACAGTAGAAAGCCATCCATAGTCACGGTACACAGAAGACAGCCGCGTCTATGAATGACAGCTCCTCCCCGACACCTTGTTGTCTGAAGTCGAGGAGGTTACACCGAGTTCTCTACAGATAAAACGGTAGAAGAAATAAAAAAAAACTCGAATGTTTTGCCTGCAACTGGAGAAGCCGAGAGCCTGAATGCGGTGGACAGATGTTTAAAAGCCGGGGCGAGATAATGAAAGATACAGTAGCACCGCTCCTTCCTTTTAAAAGCGTGAGTCATGCTCAGTAAGCTATGCTTCCTACTTTCCGAGTTCGTGAACCCCTCCTTCCCGGGTGACAGGCGAGAGTCTGCGAGATAACTTCAGGAGCAGACATGCAGAAAGCGAAAGGCCCAGCCTTTTGGATAAGAAACTGGCTGTTGGTTCAGAATCAGCATCCCGTCTTACTGGGACTTGATGTCTTCCTGTGCATGTGCAAGAGATCGCAGTTACCGTCGAAAATGTGTAGTACTGAGTAATTTACTGAGTAGTTACTGTGTCACACATACAATTATTATTTGAACTAGTTACTCGGTCACACATATAATTATTTCAACTAGTTACTCGGTCACACATACAATAATTTGAACTAGTTACTCGGTCACACATACAATTATTTCAACTAGTTACTCGGTCACATTTACAATTATTTTAACTAGTTTTGGTCACACAGTAAGTTACTCGATCACGTACCATTATTTGAACTGAGTGGTCACACATACCGTTAGTTCAAACTATATAGTTACTTGGTCACACCGACAGCTATTTGAATAATTTACTCCGTCCCACATACAGTTAGTTGCACTAATTACTGGGTCACACGTATAATCAGTTCAGTTTGTTACAGCCATATAAACACCTACCTACACATACCACTTATATGTATTTATGATCATTCTTAATTTGTTACATGCATAGAAATTATTACAGTTGATTTTTTCGATTGTAACTTTTGTCTGAGAGTTTTCTCAAAATTTGCTACAGGTGAGACCAGTAAGTTTCTGGAAGTAATCAGTAATCTCAAGGTTTTCCGATCTGAGAAAAAAAGTTCACCATTGGAAGCCGAGAGTGCAGGAACTGACTGTGCTGGTCTGTGTGCTGTGCGCCATCGGGGACACACTTGATCGGAAGTTCAGTAATCTTGTCGTGGCAATACGTTCCAGGCCTGGCTTGCATGAGCCTTCTTATCGCCTATCCATGCGTAAACTTGCACATAAAATACTCAGGGGGAACGTCCTTACTGCTGCTTTTATGACCGGAAGTGCAGATGCAAGCCTACCTTGGGGCGGGTTGCAGAGGCAGTCGTATCGCCTTTCCACGTGAAAAAGTCAGACAAGAACAAGGAATCAAGGCAGTTTTTTTTTAGGCCGCTTTTGTGACCGGAAGGGCAGATAAGAAGGCTTATGCAACTGCTTGGAATTTAATGGCCACGAGCCGCTCAGAGATAGAATCTGCATTGAGCCTCTGGATCATGTACAAGCCGCTTGAGCCTGTAAGTACGAATGTTGACTTGTCAGCTCGCATGGCCTGCAACGGCGTTAAAAATAATGTTAGATGCGAATTGCACTTCAGGCATTTCTAAAATGTCGGCTTCTGTGTGTGTTTGAGGAGTATATTTTCGTCCAATGTTTTTGCTCGTCTTTCTCTAGTACATATCCAGAAAGGTTGATCACCTATAGATCAAACTGTGTCCTCTATGTCGATCAAACTGTGTCCTCTATGTCGATCGAACTGTGTCCTCTATGTCGATCAAACTGTGTCCTCTATGTCGATCGAACTGTGTCCTCTATGTCGATCGAACTGTGTCCTCTATGTCGATCGAACTGTGTCCTCTATGTCGATCGAACTGTGTCCTCTATGTCGATCGAACTGTGTTCTCTATGTCGATCGAACTGTGTCCTTTATGTCGATCAAACTGTGTCCTCTATGTCGATCATACTGTGTCCTCTATGTCGATTAAACTGTCCTTCAATCGCTTTTGTTTATAAGCTTGATGAGCGCTTTTTCCCTTTGGGGGAAAAGCATGGATTTTTGAATTTAGGTCGATATGTTCTTTCATAACCTGAGAAGACACCGGATCAAAGCGGGTCACAGGTGTGAACTGAGTTCAAAGAGAGCCGTGCACCACTATATACATTACTTTGAACCATCCTCACCTGGTGTAATAAGTTCATAATTATAATTACTGTACCGTCCATTAACCAAAAATTATAATTATCATGCAGCTCATAAACATTCATTATAATTACTGTACCGCCCATTTCTAGTAATTATAATTACTGAGCCGCTCATTTACAGATTCCAGCCCCGTAAGTGTAATCTACTCATTGTCTTCTGCACAGTCTTTGGGATTTTACATCCTTCACCACTTTGTCCTCCCACCCTCTTCTAGAACCCGAAGCAAGACGTAATTTGGATGATGGAGCAATACCCCCACCCACCCACCCAACACACATACGCACGCACGCACGCACGCACGCACAAGAAAAAGAAAAGACACAAACGAAAGATAAAGAAAGCAGCATGGCTCTCAGTCGAGCAATGCCGCAAACCAAAATGTCGCATCTTCTATGTAACGGCACATAGTACAGTGTTTCGTCCGGCCGACTGGCTCGTGCACTATGTGTTTGGCCCACCATATGCTTTGTCCTGCGTGCGTTATCAACTCCAGCTGTACTTATAAAAACAGTACAGGTAATTCGGAGAGGGAACACGTCTTAGCGGTCCAATATCAGTCGTTCCCGCCCTTGGGACCTTCTGAAACGGATATTTCCAATGAGTGTTAAGTCCCTTTTATTTTTTCAAGGGGTGGGGTGGGGTGGGGAATGTCTTGCGGTAGCTGGCGGCTTGGCACCAAGACAAAGACGGCGGTGGGTTTTTTCTTTTGTATCCGGCACGCGTGCTTTGTCTCTGTAGGTGGCACCTGTTTATAGAACTGGACCTCAAGAGTTCTGTCCGAAATCCGTAGCGTCCTCCTCTTTCCTCATTCTCCATCAGCCTTCGTGTTCTTCGCGGACAGCCAAACAAACATCCTTTTCTTTCCAAAAAAAAATATGTACGTGGTTTATGTTAAAGACGGCATGCAAAATTTCTTTGGCAATGTACCAGAAGTCCATAAAGTGTCAAAACTTGACATTAGGACTTAACTCACTTCTCTTTCACATGTTGTGTATGCCAGCCTACTTCGTGACTGCCGCACATTCGTGTGATTTATGTGTTCCTCTTTGCCTTAACGTACGTTGTCCTGCAGTGCGTCTGCAGCTGGGTTGGCTTGCTTGAGCCTTCCCATCCTCAGTTGCGGTCATAAAAGCGCTCGTAAGGCCTGTTCGCCTTTTGTATTTTACGTGGACCTTTACGTATGAACATCAGATACGAACGCTCACGCAAGATTGGACTGCTTAAGAGCCTATTTCTTTCTTTCTTTTGTTCTTTCTTTCTTTCTCTTTCTTTCTTTTGTTCTTTCTTTCTCGTTCGTTCGTTCGTTCGTTCGTTCGTTCGTTCGTTCGTTCGTTCGTTCGTTCGTTCGTTCGTTCGTTCGTTCGTTCGTTTGTTCGTTCGTTCGTTCGTTCGTTCTTCCTTTCTCTCTCTCTCTCTCTCACACACACATACATACGCACACACATACATACATATAAATAACAGATTTCTACGTCTATATTCTTTGCTCAAAAACATCTCATAGATTTCAGAGGTTGAGAAGACATACTGACACAAATATGTACAGCATAAAGCTATGAACGGCTGTGCAGCTGAAGTACAAATGAAATGTACAATGGTCTGAACTGTATCGTCAGCAGAAGACCATTGTATATACAAAGGAAGCAGCCACGTGAGTGAAGCGTCTGAAGGCGGTGTAACTATTACCGTACGTGCCATCTCTGGCGATGTTTTCCCTGCAGGCATTTCATTGTTTTCCTGCCATTTGCTCCAAGAAACGACTCGTTTCGATCGCTGGCCATGAAGGTTATGGGTCCTTGTTTAGTTTAGGAATACTAGCAGAACAAGAAAGTCTTTCGCTATGTTTAAATAATGCAGACATCGAATCAATAATCTAGTTCTTCTTTCTTTCTCTCACTCATACAAAGAGACCCTGGAACACGTGCGCTCGCCAGCAGAGAATGAGGGTCAGAGTCTTAACATTTGACCTCGGACAGCTGTGACGTGAATGGCTGTGGAGTTATTAAGGCGCAAGGAGGTGTTCAATAGTTACACAGTAAAACGTAGATTGAAACAAATGTGAGGCCTAAGGGCATGTAACAGAGACAAGCAGAAACAAAATACACAGACACACAGACAGAGACACAGACAGGGGCAAAAACAGACAGACGGACAGAGGGAGGTGGGGCTAGAGAAAGGGAGGGGGTAGAGAGATAGAAAACAGAAGGAAGAGAGAAAAGAGATGGAGTCTTCTTTGTTCTAGTCATAGTTCTCGACAAAGTGTAGATTATCGAAAAGACTTCAAGAGCTGTTTATGCCGGACAAGTGAGCAAAGACTCACTAACGGCAGCTATAAGACTCCACTAATGGGATCTAGAGAACTCCACAAAGGGCAACTATCCGACTCTACTAATGGGAGCTATAAGCACCTGCTGGTAAACATGTTTCTTTCTGTCACTTTCAGTAATTAATAACTAACAAAAGTAAACAGCGCTTCAGATTGCTGATTAAGATGAATGCAGTTGTAGACGAAGGGCAAGATTAGAAAGAGTGAGGGTTAAAACTTTTCTCAGTATTCATGCCACCTTCTCGTTTAAAAAATTAAGTCAATGGCAAGCTTCCGGCATTTCTGGGACTCGAGGAAATTGCAGCTAAAAAGATATTCTGCGCATGCGCGAACAAAACAAGATAATGGCTGCACTTTGGAAACACTAGAGAACTGCCAAGCGGAATATTGCCCGCTGGAAATAATCAGGGCAGGGGGAAAAATAAAACCCACATTTCATCCAAGACGTCCTGAAAAGAAAATGCAGTGTAGCTTGGATAGTCATGATTGTAGGATGATTCACACTGTCTTCAACAATTCCCAGCAATTATCCATCCATTCATTTATCCATCCATCCATTTATCCAGCCAGCTATCCATTTATCCAGCCAGCCACCCACTCCTTTTAAAAGCCGTCCGATCTAAACTTATTATAATAATTCCCTTCCCACTTCCATGTGCCCACGTCTTTCTTTTCACTGATCCCTTCATCGCATTCTCTACCTCAGTCCTTCCTCTTCCTCTTTGCTCTCTCTCTCTCTCTCATATCCTCTGTCTTCACTCTGCGACTCCTGTACCTGTGTTGCGTATCATACACCGCTATAACGTCTTGTCTTTCTTTCGACATTCCGATCTTTCACCAGACTGCATAACATCCAGAGAATTAAATACAATTCTCTCCTAACTCGTTTTTTTGTCACTCCTCCCCCCACCCCCATCACTCTGTCCTGCTCTCTCGTTTGCGTGCGTGTGTGCGTGCATGTGCTGCGTGTGTGCGTGTGTGGGTGGGTTGGTCTCCCAGCAGAACTCTTGCTAGAGTGCGAGAAATGCACGTGCGCGCGCTCACACCTACAGGTACGGGTTGGGGGGGATAGGTTGGAGATGGATAATTGCATATCTGTCACTGCTGGCAGGGGTTGTGTGACTAACAACCTCTGTCCCCTTCCCGCCAACATACACACAATCCAGCATTCAGCAGTCCAAGAACACCTTTCATAGTCATTCCAAACTCTTGTACAAGGACAATGGAGGGCTTCCGTCCGTACAGCTCTCGACACTCACCTGTTATTCCTGGATAACGCCGTAAATATTTACTCGCGCTCGCGGTCGATAGCTTTGGCACAAAACGCGAACAAAGCACGGTTTTTGCCGGACGGACGTCACGCGTCGATACATGTGAACTCAGCTAGTCCGCAGGGTGAAGAGGGCAAAGTCGTGGATATCGCCCAGCAGAGAGTCTAAAAGCAAAGTTTTACAGGCGCGAGCCACGCAAGTTATGAAACGAGAACTTCTCTAGGCCACTGCAACGCGTCGCTCGCCTGTCTCGCGTCACATAACCTGGCTCAAAGCGATTCATCCCGACAACCTAGTTTCCTTAGCAGAGGTTTCATAAACAGATATGGCGATAAACAGATATGCCGTGACGCGAAAACCATTGAATGGCATGAGTTCTGGCATCAACCTGCAAGTGTCAGTCGCGCGCGCGTAAATGTGGAAATTCTCTATGATAGATAGCTCCACGGAGGTGTAAGTCACTTCAGCTCACATCATCGGAGCGGCCTGGATGGTTCTGCGGAAGGAATTTGCTGGAAGTTGCTGGTTCGAATCCAGGAGTGGTTACAGATTATATTCTAAGATTAAATATTGTGCGGATTTCATCGCCATCCCTCACTTTTACTGCAGCTATCATTCTGGTCCTTGCAGTGCACAAATTATGATTAGAAATAGACCCCGTCCTCCACTGCAATCATCTCGAGGTGGAAGCGCTATCCCTCTAAAATTATCTAGCTACGTTTCTTAAACGCATTTGCTTGAATGTTTTCGTGAGCCGAGGTGACCGAAGGAAAGGGATGGTCTCTTTTGCGCAGACTGTCGAATGCACAATGAAACTGTGCGAAGTATACGCAGGTCGTGTTGCACTGCATCAGTCTTTGTCGCAAGTAACAGCAAGATCGGAAGGTAACAAGCATTCGGCAACCATACAATTTAAGTGTGGCAAATGTGAAGAAGAAGAGTTCGAGGCCAGGCTTCCCAGTGTGGCAATGTTTAACCGATAATTCCTTTCAAAGAAACTACCTTCAGGGTGTTTTGAAAAACCTCGGAGCCTGCATTGTAATGTTTACGATCTACATCCGCAGACACAAGATTTACACGACTCGACCCTGTTCCCAAGTGCAAGGCCTTTGCTGTTAAAATTTTCGTTTTCAGTCTGTATGCGTGCGTGCGTGCTCGCGCGCTTGTGTATACATGTGCGTATTCATGTGAATGGACTTCATAAGCTGAAATTCGGTTATAGAGAATGATAGAGAAATCGCTATGTGTTGTGCATCATTGGGGGGAGGGGGTGTTAAACCCTGAATTTCTTCAGGAGCAAATGAACTCATCCTACAACATATCAAAAAAGCAGAGGTAACCTATGCCATCAATCATTATATTACTCGAGAACGCAAGAAGCACACACGAAAACTAGAAATATCTTAATAATTTAATTGCCCTCCATTTTGAATTGTCTGTGGTCGTTCGATGTGACAGTCCTTTTGAGGCCACATGTTTAAAAATCCCAGGAACTAACCGTAAGCGCTATAGACAATAAACAAACTGATTTTAATAAGGAACAAATGAGGACCGAGCGCTTAAATTATCGAAAGATAACTCCAACAAAGGTACTGGCAGCGCTCAAACATAGCCGTATGCAGACGCATGTACCCAAAGGAGCTTACCGTACCCAAACACGTAGCAAAGAGAGGGCCGAAAGAAAGGAACTATGTTTGAGCGCTGCCAGTACCTTTGTTGGAGTTAAACTGATTTTAAATATAAACAAATGGGGGGTAAAATATTTATTATCTTAATCTTTGCTGTCTTCTCAAAGTTAGCTAAAATCCAGCAGCAATGAGGTAACTGAAGTCCACTGGGCACAAAACCCGCCTTATGTACTGTCATGTTAGCCATTTTGGTCAGCTGATGATACACGCGAAAACCCATGTTTTTCAGAACAAACCTCAAATTATGGAAAAAGGGAAACAACCCTCATAAACAGGAATGCCTGAACTACAAGTTTCTTCCCATTACAAAGCGCATTTGCAGAACCGGGAGTTCCGCAAAAGTCGTCGCTTACATGTAAGCCCATGGCCTGCAACTTGGATAAACCCGTCGCTCAAATGTGCGCGACTGGCATTCAGTCACATTCAGTCACATGTTTACACTTATGTCTGCCACGGTTATTTCCTTTATACATGTTCACTGGCTCTGTAGACCGCCTTGGTGGTCTAGTGGTTAAGGTGTCAGCTTCCAGGGTAGGAGGTCAGTGGTTCTCATCCTGGCCATGCATACACAAGATTTAAAAATCGTAAATCTAGTAACTGCCTCGCAAGACGCCTGACACTATAGGGAACAGTACTAGGGCTGGTTCGCCCGGTGGCGATATTTTTTTTCCAAATTATTTCTGCACACAGCCCGGGCGCGCATGCGCAGCATACCAACTGGTCTTCTCATGCACATGCCAGTTGCTAACCACAACAGCAGATAATTATAGGTCATGCCATAACTTCGACACAGGGTGACTTCTTATAGTTACTGTAAAGAGGTCAATCAGAGGTGATTCATAGCCGAGTTGGTAAAGAAATTGTGGTTCGTGGTTATGTCGCAGGTTCAAAACCCATATTAGCTTACAAATTTTTTGGGAGGGCGTTAGTGGTAGAGTTAAGGTGTAGTAAAATATAGGGTTTCTGTTTTCATTTATAACTTCAATTCTGTGTCTTTGGACTAAACGGATAAAAGGTGGCCTGCGCATGCGTATCCGGGCTGGGGCAGAACTCGTTGGGAAAAGAATTTCGTGGCCCGGCGTCAGTATACTGTGCCTGGGTGGAACTGAAGCCCGTGTTAGCAGTTCCAGTTGTAGCAGCACGTCAACTTTGTCTAAGCAACACTGTCCTGATATCCGCATATAGTGTGCGGCGGGACGTTAATAAACAAACACCCACCACCAACTGGCTCTGTAAACCTTCTTCTGCCACAGTGAGCTCCCAACAAAATGGACGAATGTGCGGAGATCATTATTTATCCCCAAACACAGAATTCTGCAGATAAGTCATCAACTGGTGCTACAATGATTAAGTCACACAGCTTAGCCTGAAGCAGAATTTTTTTCTCCATCTACATAAGAGGACAGACTCCTGTAACATTACCATACCCACCAAGTGTGTGAGCTAGATGTTACGGCACCACGAAGGCAGAAATGATATGACGCTACGGTTTCACAAAGACAAATATATTATCAGTCACGGCACCACAAAGAGAAATGTGCGATTACCTTACCACAAGGTAGATACAAGGTACCAATGTCACGTCAACACGCACTCATCCTTTATCTTTAACGCCGGCGCAGGTTTGGTCGTCTCAATAAGATTTTATTAGTCAGCACGGCGTTCCATTGCGTGACGGTGAACATCAATTTTAACAACTGTCTAACACTTCTACACCTATACTTCTACACCTATACGCGTCTATCCGTCTCTGTATCCACCTCCTAGCTCCATCTGATGGTCTATATATTACCCTCCCCTCTTCTGTCTATCCCTCCATATCCATCTCCTACCTCCATCTGATGGTCTATATATTACCCTCCCCTCTTCTGTCTATCCCTCCATATCCATCTCCTACCTCCATCTGATGGTCTATATATTCCCCTCCCCTCTTCTGTCTATCCCTCCATATCCATCTCCTACCTCCATCTGATGGTCTTTATATTCCCCTCCCCTCTTCTGTCTATCCCTCCATATCCATCTCCTACCTACATCTGATGGTCTGTATATTCCCCTCCTCTCTTCTGTCTATCCCTCCATATCCATCTCCTACCTCCATCTGATGGTCTGCTACTGTATTAGTACTTCTGATACTACTACGTTAGTGAATTATGCAATAGGAACAATACTTAGTACACTGAAGTAGTACTAATAATAGTACACTACTACAGTACAACTAGAGTACTTACTGTGCTATTTTTAGTAATGTAGACAAGTCAGTATATAAAACTTAACCCCACTCCTACCCTCGTCATTCAACCAACCCCTAACAAAGGTTTTGTTTTAAATGGGAAAATGAAAGCAGGCAAATCGGACTATTTAGTTTTCAGCTGCTAACCATTCTGGAACCCACTATAACGGCAACATCTGCTCATTTTAGCTAAAAGAAAAAATATTTCCTGAACGAATCCATTGGCTGGGATTCTAGGTCCCTAATCCATTTGGGAAAAATAACTAATCATAAGCTGCCAGAACCCGAGGAACAGTAAAATTACCCAGTAACGGCAGAAACCCTCAGGTACCCTTGATCTTGATAAAATCTTGTTGAACTTTCTCGCATTCATCGGGCGTTCTGGCATGCAATCAGCTGATCTCTCATGCCTCGGCCCCACAAGCTGCCCGGTCAATAACAACGCGCTAAATTACACTAAAGAACAAGAACAAGCAACAGCGATTAATGAAGGTCTTATGCAACTAAGGCTCACACCAAGTGACACTTCGTCTAGTCTTAGTGCCCTGTGGAAATACTCCCTAATTCTTATCACGCATCTTCCTCTTTTACTCTCTTTCTCTCACTCTTTCTTCGTTTCTCTCTCTTTCTGAGTCTCTCGCTCACTCTCTCTGAGACTGAGTCCGATTCTCTCTCTCTCTCTCTGAGTGTCTGATTCTCTCTCTCTCTCCGAGTCTGTCTCTCTCTAAGTCTCTCTCTTTCTCTCTGTCTTTCTCTCCGTGTCTGTCTGTCTCTCTCCGAGTCTGTCTGTCTCTCTCTCTCTCCGAGTCTCTCTCTCCGAGTCTATCTCTCTCTTTCTCTCTCTCTCTCTCCGAGTCTGTCTCTCTCTAAGTCTCTCTCTTTCTCTCTGTCTTTCTCTCCGTGTCTGTCTGTCTCTCTCCGAGTCTGTCTGTCTCTCTCTCTCTCTCTCTCTGAGTGTCTGATTCTCTCTCTCTCTCCGAGTCTGTCTCTCTCTAAGTCTCTCTCTTTCTCTCTGTCTTTCTCTCCGTGTCTGTCTGTCTCTCTCCGAGTCTGTCTGTCTCTCTCTCTCCGAGTCTCTCTCTCTCCGAGTCTATCTCTCTCTTTCTCTCTC
>SMGT01004690.1:14750-45079 GCA_004794575.1 Lanistes nyassanus
TTTCTCTCTGTCTTTCTCTCCGTGTCTGTCTGTCTCTCTCCGAGTCTGTCTCTCTCTCTCTCTCCGAGTCTCTCTCTCTCCGAGTCTATCTCTCTCTTTCTCTCTGTCTTTCTCTCCGTGTCTGTCTGTCTGTCTCTCTCTCTCTCTTCTTTAGCGACCTGGCGATTTCCTTGTATTGGTTACCACCCCCTTGATGTGACCTAAAAAAGGTGGAATCAATAAAGTTCAAAGTTCTAAGTTTTCTCTCTTCTTCATCGTCGACAGATGACAGAAGGCCTAGACTTGCACGAAAAGCTAGCAACAGACCAAAAAGAAGAAGAATAATTAAAACTGGAAATTAACAATTAGAAAAAATACAAAGCCAAATTAATTGCAGACATTTTTTCTAGGAAGATCAAAAGCAAGAACATCGACACGTGGGAAGGCTGAACTTTCATCCATACTGTGAAATTTCCTAGATTCACGTAGTACTGACAAAAGCTCTATAGAAAAATCTTTTCGCAAACAAATATTGAAAAGGAAGGAGAATTAGAATCATGGATTGTAGTGGCGCATGGGATGGGTGAATGGAAAGGGGGCAAAGAATTAAAGAACTAGAAATCTTCCAGCTATAAAACTGCTCAGCAGCATTGTCGCATGTTTGGGTGGAAAACCATCCAGCGACTTTAGATTCAATATACAAGAAACAATTAGTTTCGAATGGCAAATTTTTATCAAATAATATTTTTTGACGATAAATTGCTGAGTAGAAAAGAAAGGTCAACATGTTTTTCCTATTAATTTTCCAATAAAGAACATCTCTGCACAGTGCCAGTCTTAGCTGTATTCAAGATTATTCTGCAGGCGAGGAAATCTTACCCCAAAACACTATCACCCTGGAGTTAGAAGCTTCCATTTAGGAAATCGCCTCCAATATCGCCAAACAAATATCAGTCCCACCAGCATGTTCGTCCATTTCCTGTTACTGTTGCGACTGCCTGTCTGCATTAACTTACACCTTTCTCTATTCATCCTCTCTTATGATACTTTTCTACCCACCTGTGAATGACGGACGATCTGTGCCCTAACCTGTTGGTCAGTGTTTCGTTCATCTCCCCCTCTGTGTGGATGCCTGTGTGTGTGTGTTCGTTGTTTTCATTTAGAGTGTCTGTGTGCCTCGTCCGCGCGAAGTGTGCATGAAATGTGTTCTCGCGCGTTAAAAATCAACATTTATTATTATTACTTAAAACATTGCTCCTCTTATTGTCTCTTCTGTGAAAATTCAAATTCAAATTGTCGTCTTAGCCAAGTCAGGGCAGCTCTACACCACGTAAAAGCGCAGAACAACTGGAACCAATCAAATGACGAGCTCTATTTAGGATGTGTAAAAAACGGAGCCAATCAAATGGCGAGCTATATTTCGAAGCTCTTTCCAGGGGCGGGGGGAAGGGAGGGAGAGGGGGATGTTTCGGGAGGAGGGGGGTTTAGGGGAAGGGTAAGGTGTGGGGTTAGGGTGGGGGCTAGGAGTAGGGGATAGGAGCGGGTTGGGGGAGGGGTGGGGTATAGGCAGTAAAGATCTTCCAGGAAACTGCAAGGTTTTCAGTGGTGACCCTACGAGATTAGCATATTTTACGTAAGACAGTATTTTGATTGGCTCCAGTTTTTCTGTGCTTTTTCATGCTCCAACCCCAACATAGCTTTCACGCGCCGCGCATTTTAAACACCATTTTAGGAACAAGACATCGCCCGCCAAATGTTCATCGAAGAGTTCTTGCTAAAGCAACCAATCGGATTGCAGCTTTTTTGTCATCTCCGGCGAACATGTGAACTAGTGTGGTCTGTTACAAAAAAAAACAAAAAAAACTCTTCGGGTTTGTTTGGCTATTTTTCGAAGCTAAAGAAAATTTCAAAAAATCTTTGAATTATTTCAAATTCTCGTTTAGTGCTGCGCTCACGTGTTCTCAATGCGCGTCATGGAATCACCTTTGGACTTCGTTGGGTCAATCCCGTACTCTTCTTTCTGTCCTTTAAAGCAGCCCGGGCCCTCCTCTCTACGTTCATTTGTCGGGCTGTGATTAAATTATTGAGGTTCCCTTCTGCCCGCAGAATCTTTTGACCAGACTTTACAAGCTTCGGAACAATGCCGCGTGGTGTAATCTCCAGGCCCCAGATCTCGGGACGCATTATGCTCCTCGTCTTGGAGCTACGTGCTAGTTTCCTGTGGAAAGTAGGATCGAGTCTGAAAGTGCAGGCTTGTCCTTTGATGTCATTACACGGCCCCCGTGCGCTTCCAGAACTCTGAACTTCTTCATCTATGCGAAATCCATATTCGTGGCGAGAAGGAAGAGTGGGAGGGAGGGGCGGAGTGCGCGTTCAGGTTCGCGTTTCTTTTTTCTAAATTGCGTGATCGGCACAAATGCCCCATCAGAAGCACTGAAATAGCAGTTTGCATTCCTGGTATTCAGCACTGCAGACAGGTAAATTTGTCACAATTTCGACTTATCTGTACTCTTCCAACATGGATATATATATAGAGAGAGAGAGAGCGATAGACAGATAGATAGATAGATAGCTATTGAAATAAATTTTTAAATAATTGAAAATGCAATTTTTTCAGGTCAGTCTTCAGCTCTTTGGAAGAGAAAGTGTCAGGCAAAGTAGTAGTAAAACAGACAGCAAGTTACCTTGATCTGTCCACTTGCTCTGGCATTTGTCGATTTTCTGTTTCCTCAGCGATGATCAGCGTGACGTTTGTTGGCAGGTCACGATATACCAATCACAACGTGTCAGTGACATCCCAGCATCGCTTGTCCGACTTGAAGTCCAAGAAACAGGGCATTGCTCTAAGCGTAGCACATAGTAAATGGGAAATTACACCCAGGACATGGTTCGCTGTGCTGTCATGTTTAAGAGGTATTCTGATTCCTGCGTGCCTTGCATTCATGAAACTGGCCGCCGTACCTGCTGCTGCTGCAGCGTCCAGCAGTAGAGCAGCGGGCTGTCAGCACTAAGAGGCAGACACGTAGATCACCTGGTTCACGCATGAGTGGCTGGCTTTTGGCCGCATCACCACTTTGTTACACTCGCAGCATTAAGCAGCGCCGCGGGCAAGACCAGAAGCAAGTTAGCAAATGGGCACGCGCAGGATCTAATCACTCGCTAACACGTGCATCTCGCACGCAAGCAATTCTCTGTGGTGCACGACGTACGTGCGAGCGAAGCTGCTCCAATGCACTTGTGTTGGTCTGGGGCGAGTTTTAAGGACAAGGGCGACGGAGAAACGCAAGTAATGCGAGGTAGTGCCATTCGAACTATACGTTCTACTGTCATATTTCCGACGCCAACGCCTCGAGTCACTCGCGTTCCGCGTGCATGTTGAACTCGCCTTTTCTCTGAGCACACGTGCACCTTCCAAATGCTTTTTTTTCAAGTTAGCATATTGTAAATTTCAGAGCTAGCGATAACAAGAATGAGAACAACCGACATATCGATCTTTTACAGACGAGACTTGATACTATGCATCAAACATGCAGGAATATTGATTATCGTGTGCAAAACACGCGAGACTGTTGATTGTCACGCTCAGTGCATGAAAGACTTGATCACGCATTAAAGACGAAATGATTTTTTTTAAATTATTGCGCACTAAAATGAAAAATTATTACCGAACGTGAATGATGTAATGACGTTATTTGTTGTTAGGGACTTGCGTGTTGCGTGATTGAATATCGAGCATGACATACACAGATCTTATCTTGCAATAAGAAATGAGAGAAGAACCACGAGGAAATAAGAAAAAAGAAAAGAAAAAGAAAGACAGAGAGAACGACAAAGAAAAAAGAAAGAAAGATGAAAGAAACAAAGACAAGAAAAGAGAGGAAGAAAAAGAAAGAATGGAAGGAGAGAATCAGGAAAGAAAGAAAAACAAGAAAGAGAGACAGAGAGAAGACAACAAGTAAAAGGAGATAGAAAGCATAAGAGAGAAGAAGACAGATTGGGGATTATTTGTAGTCTTTATTTCGTCATTTTAACTCTAGAAACTAACAATCTAAACAACACGAAACTAGAATCCTTTGGCACAACACGCGCATAATAAACAGTGTCGTGCGAATCAACAAACATCCAGCACGAAAAGGCAGAAAAGAAAAGGAGGGTGAAGGGAAATCAGTGCAGGAGTGATGGCAAAAGCCATCTGGACGGAGATGTTTCTCGAGTCTAGTGGGAAGTTATCCCCGTATGACATGTTGGACTGAGAAGGGGAGGCTACTCCAAGTCACATCAAAAACTACATACGTATAGGCTCTCTGACCTTCAATTTTGATAAGATTTTGTTTACTAGGGGTGGAGGGGGGAGATGGAGGGAGGAGAAGATGCAGAAAAGTCGAGACTTGAAACGGGGGGGGGGGGGGAGCGGGAACCCCAAAGAAAGAAACAAAAAGCATCGCAGATCTGCGCCGTGCTATGTATTGGATAAAAACTTACAGCGGTACATGATCTTATAGCCCATGATAGCATCGCGATGTTCTGATCTACTGGAGAAGCATAAACAGAACAACTCAGGTGAGTCAGGATTGTACACCAATCAGGCAGCGCAGTTCATAATCCCCTCAACTCTGGAATCCCCTGGAAGCTATCGGGGAATGCAGACGTGCAACGACAGGCTTAGGTTAATGCGCAAATGACGTCACCTTGCAGGTATTTTTTTAAAGGTGGTGCGGTCAGGACTTTTAAAAATGGTGTGGTAAGGTTTCTTTTTTAAAGATGGTGTAGTCAGACTTCCTTTTTCAAAAGAGGTTGTCGTCAGAAAAATTCCTTCTTGGTTCGATTTGAATAACTATGGCACGCCTGATTAAGCCGGTCATGCATAATAAACTTGTCCAAGAATTACACCATGATTCTAGTAGTGTCTAAACTCTGAGCAATGTAAACAGCAGTCCGTATTTACAATCTTTTATTTACTGAAAGTTTTCTGGTTAGAAACGCATCAGATAACGAAAAGGAGCGAGAGGAAGAGCTGGGGCTGGGGCTGGGGGTGGGGTAAATGAGAAACGGAGAGTAACTTAAAAAGATACGGTGACATCCTTGACAAGAAAAACACATCCTGTCGACTTCATATCAGGGGACGCGGAAGATCTGACGCCACTATCTAGCGTTCCTAGCCTCCATCGCAGCCTCGCTGCTGGTAAGCTAAGGTCAACGATGAAACGTTTTTGTCGCTGGTTTTTTTTCTAAATCTTTAGAGAAAGGATACTGTCTGATCATCTTGTCGTCTACATGGTGATTTATTTCTTTATTTTAATTGGAGCCCTCTCCTGCACTGCCCTAACCCGAGTATTGAACATTTTATTTAGGCAGGTGGATCAGGCGAGTTTATTTATGCATCTGAATCAGGCAAACTAATTTTTTTCTAGCGACTTGATTTATTTTTGTTAAGAAGCGTCTTCGATTTGTGAACAATATCCTGTTGATAAAACACCATTTCGCCCATTTTCATTGAGACGTGAAAATATACCGGCCAAACAATTTCTCATCTCCTGTTCTCCCTTAAGAAAACTTTGTTTTCATTCTGATTTACTGTAATTCAATCCTTTTAAGGCATAATTGAGACTAAACTTTGATATGTTTCCTGAAGGCAGAAAATGTGAAATAATTTTTTTATGATCACAGAAAACCATAGTACAAAGAGATTTACCTTCTATTATGACACTAAGCTGACTCACCAGCCATAGTTTCAATTAATATATTTTCTCAACACAGAACTCAAGCTGACTTGTTCATTTCATTTTTTAAAAATTTATAACTAAAACCAAAGAAACACCACTTTCGAAATGCAGTTATATTTCCTTTACATTGTTGACATTTTGAAAGCCGCATTTGAAAAGACATTATTAACGGACCACATTTGAACAAATAGTACTGCTGGTTCACGATCGGGTTTCTCGCTAGATCCTTAACTTTATTTACTTGATTTATTAGTCATATGAAAGATTATGAAACAACTTTAAAATGAAGGCAAAAGATTTAACAGCAAACTAAACTGCGGCGTCCTTAAGAGCACCTTAAGAAAACATTTTTGTCTTTACCACAGCTAAATACTTTACGAGTTTAGGAGAAAATATTCATGTTCATATCATGACCCGTTCCATATCCATCACCAGACTGACAGGTTCTTCAGTCTGGCTCCGAAGTGCGCTCTCATTGCATGTTTACTCTCTACTGCCGTTTTGCCAAATGCTGATATCCATAGACCAGCTGTTGCAGTCTGCTTTGAATTACTTCCCGTTGTTAAACGTAAGGGGGTTAATTATTCCCGCACCAGCTGATTTCGTGTCGGGATGACGTTGGTGTAGCTATTTGTTATCGATTTCTTCAAGTTGCAGGTTGCAAGTGCATGCACTCACTCGAAACAATGGGACGTAATTTTGGAATTCATGCCTGAGGTGCCTGTAGGGATTTGACGTTTCGTTTCGACATTAAGTTTAGAACTGACGTTAAGTGTACTCATATCATGAAGAGAGTTTGCCAGATCGTTTGATCTCAGCCACATCAATCAAAGCATTTTCGCGTGGTCCCTCACCCCAACGAAAAGATTGCAAGGGAGCCGTCTGGCTAGGACGTATGCCAAGTCTGGTTGCGATGAGAGGGGTCGCCTGCTTTTCTGGTTGAAATAATACATAAGAAAATTACAGCATTTTAAAACGGTTGCTGCAAGCACATTCCCACTTCCCATGGAAATCACAGGGAGGTAAATTTGCACAGTGAAAAAAAATTATGTGAAAAAGTGTGTACGCAGACGGATACCTTTTTTCCTAATTCCCTCTTGCTCTTGAGGCAGCCCGTATTGCTGACGTGGCCTAACCAACCAAATACCAAATCACAGGGAAATGAAAACCGTGTTTTAAAATCTCTTCCGGTTCCCCAAAGCCGTTACCAAAACCTCGGCTAGAAACAGGTACTTAACTTTTTTTGTGTGCACTTGGCGTTTCCGCTATATAATCTGTGTGTGTGTGTGCGCGCGCGCGCGTGTGTGTGTATTCCCTCCCTCCCAGCTGCCACTCTGGTTTTCTTCTTGGCTTCCTCCTTCCTCATCTTCATCTCCGATCTCCTTCTCGCACGCGGTTTTGTGTCCCTCCACATCTCAAACAAGTCACATGAAAAGGGGGATGTGGTAGAAAAGAAGCTGCAATAGCGCTTAAGCAAAATTCAGGTCGAGGTCAGGTGAGTCATGCATCAGATTCATTACAAGGCCAGCGCTTCCCAGCGACGTCAGCACACAGACCGCAAGTGGGGCGCTGCGCTGGCAGAAGCTTCCTGAACCTTCAGTCGCAGAAAGTGCAGGAAGTGCTGTAGGAGCTGTTCGCGACCAGAGCCGTCCTCTCACGTTAATGTCCAAACTATGTTCTCTCCTGTTCTCCGCCATGTCTCGGGCGGGGGGGGGGGGGAATAAGCTCTGCCTGCAGCCTCACCAATCAACCTCTACCGCTTGACCAACGCCCACTGCTGAAACTGTTCTGTTCAATACGAGTTCTCTGTTGGATTCCTTCTGCTTGGGGAAGGTGATGCAGGTCAAATAACGTCATGACGACGCCAAAGTCCCTCGACTATGGCGACAAAAAGCATAACATAACAATATATCAAGTCCTAAGCTTAGTCATAAGCTATAGGTGACCACTGTTGTTAAGCCTATGCTTCTGTGTGGAGCCTATAGAAACAGCATTATTATATTACTGATATGACGAAATAAATGAATAAAGGTTGTTTAAAATAAGTTATGAGCAATGAGCATAATATTGAGATCGTTCTTTCACTTCCATAGATTTAGGACCTGCAGTTAGTTGTCGAATTTGATACCAGATTTGCTGAATGTTCCCTACTTTAATCTGCAAAGCAAGAGTTGCACGCTCGCGAGTAACTGCTTAGCACTGAAACGAATTTCTACTGAACAGTGCCGAACAAGAAACATACTTTCTGATACCTGGTTGTTAACGGGCACTGCAGGCCTTTTGAGGCATCGGCTACTACCGGACCAAACACTAGTCATCTGCTTCATAAAACTGGCGCGTTCACTTGCGAAGGTGAGTACAGGCATGAAGTAAACGTTTACGTGAGTGTTTGTGTAAACAGGAAAGACAAGAAATACGGTTAGAGGGAATCTCGTGTGTGCAAGCAAACAATCTCAACAAACACTTCACACGTTGGACGGCTACTGTCATATTTTCAAAAACTGATTGTTCTAAGACACGATTCACCAAAATAAACCGCAACAGGAACTTCTTTAGCTGACTTTTAGACACTGAGATGAGGTTTGCTATCATAACCAGCCAACGGAAGGTTTTCAAGTCTCATTTTTAATGTTGAATGATTTATGCATTGGAATGCTGACGGACGACTGACGGACGAGTGGACTAACAGAGAAACAGACTGACTGACTGATACATAAATGCGTGCAGACCAGCATAACATATACTCACAGCACGCACGCAAAAACGTACGTTCGCAAGCTCACCAAATGATCATCCGAGCAAACAAAATCAAGGCACATGTGAAAAAAACTGATTTAAAAACAACGGCGCCCAAAAGTGGTTATTCCAACTGGAAGGAAATGAATACATCACACAAAATAAACAAGAACTGTGTGGATTAAGGATGATTGTCGAGGCTTAACGTCGCGCTAACAGCCCAGTCGATATAGTATCTGGGCAAAATTTGTGGAAAGTTTCAAACAAAATCAAATTTCAAGAAAGATTTAAATAATGAGATTTCTAACATTATGATCTTCGATTTAAACAGTCTGGAGATTAACTGTTATTGACCGATATGCCTTGCTGCATTACATCATCTGTAATTTCCCTTAGAGGATTTAAATTTAAAACAAGGGAGCTGGACCAAGCTAGATCAGGACAAAGACGAGGACAATCTACATGTTTCGGGGCACTACCCCTTCATCAGGACGACACAAAAACGACAAAAAAACCGAGAGAAAAAAGAAAAAGCCAGTCGCAAGGTGGGTTGGAAAGGGTAGAGAAGGGTGGGGGTGGAGAGTGGGCAGGGGAGAGAGAGAGAGAGAAAAGCGCGGGTAAGGGGGCGTCGGTGTGTGAGAGAGAGTGGGAGGGAGGTGAGAGAAAAAGTAAAAGAGAGAGGAGGGGTGAGGGGGTTAAGGGAAAAGGAAGGAGGGGGAGAGTCAATGTTTGAGGTTGAGTCCTGTTGGTGCCTTGGTGCCAAAATGGATAATGAAGTAGGACTCCACATTCTTACGGTTAGTGGAATCGCCCTTCATTTTCCAGATACCACAGACCCTCATGTTGTCGGCTGTGTGTGGGGATGTACTGAAATGCCGTGCAACTGGTGTGTCTCTGCGGTGTTTAGTGTCGGCTAGATGTTCTGTGAAGCGGTTGTTGAGTGTGCGTTCCGTCTCACCGATGTAGAACAGGGTGGGGACAGATGTGATGGCGTAGACGATGTTGCTGTTGGCGCTTGATGACGGAAGTGATATTAGGTGTGTGGAGTTTTGTGGCGGTGTTCAGGTGGGGGCAAGTGTGGCAACGGGGGACATTGCACGGGGTGGAGCCGCAGGATGAAGGGATGGATTTCGTAGGATTTCGTAAATCTTAACCGTAGACAAAAAAATTAATTTAAAAAAATCCTCACACGGCTAGGTAAACAATGCCAATTCCATACTGCTCGGTAATTTTCAAGTGATATTGGAAACGACGCTTATTTAGTGAGGTCAGGTGGGGTTTTAAGCAATCTTTTCAATAACAAATAATGATCAAAATCCATAGACCGACGGCACAACACTAAGCAAATCCATGACCTGACAGCACTGCGCACATTCACGGGATGACAGCACTGCGCAAATCCATGACCTGACTGCACTGCGCAAATTCGGGGACAACACTGACAACACTGCGCATATGTATGGCATGGCAGCGCGGCGCAGATCCACAGCATGACAGCACTGCGACTGGAATAAGGTGACCAAGTCTCACAGTGTGTGAAGTACAGCAAACATGATCTTAGATATCAGAATGCAAGGAAACGCCTGGTGCTTCTCTCCAGGTGATGTACGGCGTAGTACTGTCGGCATGTCGTTCACGACCTCTCCGGGGGTCACACCCTGTGACGTCATGCGCGGCTGCTGCTGGGCCAGAGATCGAGACCGAAACTCCGATAAGCTCGAGGTCCTCCGCTACGCCGACAGACGACAAAGGGAAGCTCGGACTTTGTTGGACCGCCATGCCATAGGGTGGCAGTGGAAAGTATTGCGAACTTGTCGCAGGCGCTCCGTCAGGCTGTTGGGCACGGTTGTCGTACTGCTGCTCTGGGCAGACACCTGGCATCGAACACGACGACCACCTAGCTTGAGGTTCCACCGTATCCCTGCCGACGTACACGTCATTTTCTGGAACGTCCCCTTGCCGCTCGACAACTGGTTTTCCTTTCTGGGTGGACGTCTTGTGGTCTACATTGTCCACGTGATTGTCTTCGCCCAGGGTTACAAAGGGATTCACAGGCAGTATCTTCAGCTCCACTGCCTCCGGAAACCCGTTCCTCTTATAGTCGCCTGGTGCTGTAGCTAGGGAAGTTTGGGCGGAAAACTGCTCGTGTGGAACGTAGCCTGTCTGATACGCTGTCCTGTCTGCACCATTCTGGTCGTCACGGCTCGATGGTTTTTGAGTCTGATCGTTGAATCCTCTGACTGAAAATCTTAAGTCGCCATTCACTTGAGGCGTGCTAACGGATGTCTCATCTACACAGCGGGGTTCAGCTGCTTCATTTAACTCAGCCGGATGAGTCATCTTGAGAACAGGAATACCGTCAGCAAGGACACACCCAGGAGGAGTCTGAACATGAGTTTGCGGGGAACTAACCGCGTCTAGAGATACGGCCAGCTCTATATCTACCTCACGACAATCTGCCTTGCTGTTTGGTGTGGCGGTAAAGTCCCGTGGGACAGAGAACACATAGCCATTGTCGTTACCTGAATCGCTTACTTCAGCGCCACACCTGAGTAAACCTACCTCCGATACGTATGCGGGGTTTCGGGGTTCGTTTTCTGTATGGGCACCAGCAGTCCGTGAAAGGGACTCCAAAGCATCCCTGTCCACCTGGGGTTGGTTTTTAGCAGCGCTGCAAGAAGCGCCCCAGGACTCCGGCACGTGTCCACTCGGCAGAGGGAGAGAAGGTCCTGAGCAGTCTGGGCAGCAGATCAGAGAGGGGCTATCAGCTTCCCGCACAAAGACCCCAGAGAACACATATCCAATCAAAGCGTTTCTCCCTTCTAAGGGCTGGTCGAGGACTTTGTCTTCCGACATTTTCTGTCTGTATTCGCCTCCTTGACGTTCAGCCCCTAAGGGTGGCATTGCCTTGTCCACTGAGTCTTCCCCATCCGGCGACTGACCCTGAGCCCTGCTGTGACAGACCCCGTACGCGATTTTCTTGCTGCCTGAGTGCTGCGAGCCCAGGACCGTGCAGTATTCAGCAGAAAACCGGGATCCATTTTCAGAGGCGATCAATGAGTCGTTTGGCGACAACTCGCTCTCGCCGACAGAACAATGCGTCGGCGTTGATTTAGGGTTCAAATCCGCCCTGGACAAGTTTGTCGACTCTACTCCCGAATTGTCCTCCTCAACAACTGCTTTCAGATACCCGTTCGTGGAAGCGACTGACAGCTTCACTGGGACAAGCGAGGCGGCTTTTTCATCACCGATCTCTTCCTCAATGCTCTCTGGATACCGGTGCACGGGAGGAAAACGGGAGAGAAATAGCGAGCCTCCCGTCGGAGAAGTTGCCGTCTCTGCGCCACGTGACTTCTGGATTTTGAGACTTTGAGAACAGCAGCTCCCCAGACATCTCCCGGCTGGCTTCAGAGCCCCATCAGTGACATGATTCTTCGGCTGAAAATGACAAGAGCAAGTAAGCAGCGGAGGGCATCACTTTTAAGGAGACTTTTAGCCCAAGCGTTTAGATTGTAACTCCACAATCTTAACACATTGTATCCCCCCTCTACCCCCAACACTTTTTATCCGCATGTTCTCTGCTGCAAAAAAGCAGCGCTTCAGGAAAAAAGACCTTTCATGCACAAAATCTTTTTCTGTTCCTTTCCCTTTCCTACTGCTTTCTTTCCTAGCCTAAGAGAAGCATATAATGTTAATAACAGTATTGAATTACCGGCCTTTAGAAGAGAAAACGGCAGTAAAGTCCGGTAACTCAATACTGTTATTAACATTATAGCCTTTTTTTTAGACTACCACGCAGCTTGGCTTTAAAAGTCGAAGTTGTTGAATAAACTGTACCTGCTTTAATTATTAAGGTGTGATTTTCGAAACGTTAATTTACCTTTGGTAATGTTGCATCTGTGGACAGGAATTTCTTTGCTTTCTGTAGAAGTTTCCAACGAATTAGCCTAGGAGGTAACAACCAATCATTTCCGTCAAACTCTAATGATTCAGTAGAGACAATTACCTATTTTATGACTAAGAATCCCACAGCTCATTGCTTAAATTGACCAAAAACTGATGACACACTGGCGTTTGGTACGTGTTGTGTGAAACGTGAGGGTTGCACTATCGAGGAGCTGAAAAAGTCTAGCTAATCTGTGCCACAACAGAGAAGATAGACGAGACAGTCTGCCGTCTTGTTTAAGCAGTTCTTGGAGATCTGTCGAACTTCTGGCACCATTTCTGCGAAACCATTAAAAACTAGAACTTTCTGTGACGCTATTGCGGTTTTATCAGGCAAAGCACTGTGTGCAATACATAATACTGGCACGAGATAACCAAAAGCAGCATGCTTTCAATTGAAAACGACGCCTACGATGTTGTGTATTAGAACCAAACTCAGGAAGTCACATGCATACGTTGAGCGATTGGCCACCATTTTGAGAATCAGCACAGAATACGCGGAATGGCTCCAGGGCATCGTGTTGTACAGTTGGGTGTACAAATAGCTCCAGGGCATTGTGTTGTATAGTTGGGTCTACAAAAAGCTCCGGGGCATCGTATTGTATAGTTGGGTGTACAAATAGCTCCAGGGCATTGTGTTGTATAGTTGGGTGTACAAATAGCTCCAGGGCATTGTGTTGTACAGTTGGGTGTACAAATAGCTCCATGGCATTGTGTTGTACAGTTGGGTGTACAAATAGCTCCATGGCATTGTGTTGTATAGTTGGGTGTACAAATAGCTCCAGGGCATTGTGTTGTATAGTTGGGTGTACAAATAGCTCCAGGGCATTGTGTTGTACAGTTGGGTGTACAAATAGCTCCAGGGCATTGTGTTTTACAGTTGGGTGTACAAATAGCTCCAGGGCATCGTGTTGTACAGTTGGGTGTACAAATAGCTCCAGGGCATTGTGTTGTATAATTGGTTGTACACACGCAAAGGGAGAAAACCACGATGGCCGGCAAATTCTTCAGAAACCCGTAAGTGCAATGAGGGGAAACATGTTGAAGAGGTGACAAGGAGGCAATACGTAGCATGGATTCTGATTATGTACAAACGGCATGGATTCTGGATATGTACACATGGCATGGATTCTGGATATGTACACATGGCATGGATTCTGGATATGTACACACGGCATGGATTCTAGATATGTATACATGGCATGGATTCTAGATATGTACACATGGCATGGATTCTGGATATGTACACATGGCATGGAATCTGGATATGTACACACCGCGTGGATTCTGGATATGTACAAACGGCGTGGATTCTGGATATGTACACATGGCATGGAATCTGGATATGTACACACGGCATGGATTCTGGATATGTACACACAGCATGGATTAGAGATATGTACACATGGCATGGATTATAGATATGTACACATGGCATGGATTCTGAATATGTACACATAGCTTGGTTTATGGATATGTACACACGACATGGATTATGGATATGTACACATGGCATGGATTATAGATATTGTACACATGGCATAGATTCTAGATATGTACACATGACATGGATTCTAGATATGTACACATGGCATGGATTCTAGATATGTACACACGGCATTTATTCTAGATATGTACACATGGGATGAATTCTAGATATGTATCTGTTTGCGCTGAATGTGTTCTCAATACGGAGAATGCTTGCCTAGTTTTTCGACGTCACTGCTTGAAACCGATTAAATTTTCACCTGAATTCTAAGTCCTACGATTTCTGGTCACAGATTCGTCTACAGAGAAGGTACTGTAAGTTTGTCCGTCGTCTTTTGATGGAGCGCTTTGCCAGTAACACTCAGTTTTCGGCGGGAAGTGGAAAGGGATCCGTAAGTCTGGGTAAGACTTACGTTTACTACGGATCAACACTCACAAGATGGAAGCCACCGCGAAGACAACGCCGAGGGCCACAAGGACTCCAGTAAAAATCCCCACGTTGCTCTTGTCTTCAGACGCTGAAAACAAACACCGTGAAAACAGTTACGCAAGCTATCTTGCTCCAATCTTCCACCTCAAAGTCATTCTCCTCAGAATTTTGGTAACAGCAGTGATATTAAAGGGGCGTGAGTGAACGCCACTAACAGAAAATCAGAAGTTTCTTTTTTCCTTTATTCTCCCCTTCCTTTCTTTCTTTCATCGTGCCTTCCTTAATTTCTTTCCTTGCTTCTTCCTTCCCTCCTTCAATCTCTCTCTCCTTCCCTCCATGCTTTCCTTCTTTTTCTTCTTTCTTCGTGTCTTCCTCTGTCCGTCCATCCCTCTGTCCGTCCGTCCCTCCCTCCCTCCCTCCATCCGTCCGTCTCTCCCTCCGTCCGTCCGTCCGCGCAAAGGTACACGCAGGTATTGTGGATGTTCGTAAGGTTTTACACAGGGTAACCGGTGCTGTTCTTGTCACCCTGCGAATAGGTCCGAGCAAAAATCAGAAACCTCACCACGTACTTGAAACCGCCAGGGACACGGCGCGCACATCGCTGACGTCACTGGCATTCCGCGCAGTAAGAATTCGCATGCACACACCGTAAGTGGCATCACGGTCAAGGTCGCGAAGAGCGACCTCCTTCACGCCCGCTCTAGCCGTCACATTCAGAGTGTTTCCTGCAAGTAACGGAAGTGACGCAATAGGTAGGGGACAGTGACCTAAGAGACTACAGAGAACATACAGCCTTAAGATCGCTATCCACGAAAAGAAAATCAACAACAGAAAAATGACTTTTTGTATGTTGTACACCTTTCAACCTCTGTATTTTTTGGGACAATGTGATGGTTATTGTATTCTATACGTTTTCGACGTTAAAGTTGGAAATTGTAGTCAAACTTGACACCACGTTTTTCTCACACGTTCTTCACATTTCTAGAATAATAACGTGTGTCACTGACCTCCCAGGCAGGAAGGATCAGCCTCTGTCTGACGTTTGTAGAAAATCTGATACGTCACCGGCAAGCCTTTCAGGAACCCGAGATCACAGGTATTGAAATCCCAGCTCACGATCATTCCCGTCTCATTCACGGCGCTCACTTGAAGACGGGGCTTTTCCGGGACTATGAACGCAGACAACCAACGACAAAGTAAGAAGAATTCTGTTTCTCAGACCAAACGGGACTGGAATGCAAACAATAAACTAATAAACCACGAAAATTACCTCCTCTGTAGTCGTAAACACACCGGTTCCACGTGATTCCCTGGCTGACGTTGGCGCGCGTGCGAGAGACACCGAAGTACCACGTGCTCCCTACGGCTTCATTTAAATTAAGAGTTAGATTTGTGACGTCAGCAGAAAGGTTTGTCCACGTCATTTCCGCCTGCAGACACATAGGTGTGTGATGTACATAGAGGTGTACAGAAACTCACCATAGTAATTCATCCTTTTAAATAGCTAGAAACCGGTTAGTGCGATATCTTAATTCCAATCAAAATCTTTGCGAACAAGCATGATTCTGTTGTTCCACGATACAGGGTATCAAATACCGATGGGCATAGACATCGGTCAATCTTTACGTCATCTTTGTTCACGGACAGAGAGCTTACTTAAGCTTGAGTGTTTCCCGGTGACTACATCCTTCACAATGGCTTGATTTCCAGCATTCGTTCATTATAAACCATCTTAGTTACCAAGCTAGAAAGGGACAAAGACGAAGACAATCTACATGTTTCGGGGCACTACCCCTTCATCAGGATGTGGCACGCGCCACATCCACTGCAGCTAAGTCTTTTTACTTTTCGTTTTTTTTTCATCGTTTTTGTGTCGTCCTGATGAAGGGGTAGTGCCCCGAAACATGTAGATTGTCTTCGTCTTTGTCCCTTTCTAGTTTAGTACAGTTCCCTTGTTTTACACTTAATTAGGGCTTATCCTCCAAGCAGCAGTCACTTGTTTTTCTTTCATCTTAGTTACCTCAGGCGACTGCCTGGCATCCTTCAAACTGTTATATATAGTTCAGTAATTCAAAAATCTTTGCGTCCTGGTGTATAGTTATGGCCTGTACACTCGTACGTGCACAGAACTTTTGCTTAAAGATGAATAAATTCACGGTATGATCAGTTATACTCCTATTTTACGCAAAATAAAATCAACTATTTCTTCGGAAAAAGTGAAACTGTACCAAAGAGTACATTTTCCTGCAAGTATGTTTAATAGTTATAACCAGAATGTATGTATCCTCACTCAGCGCCAAAACAGATGTGACCAGATGTCAATCCAATAATTAGCAAGATAACAAAGTGGTCTTCGGGTCTGCTTGTAAACAGAGCCAAAAAGCCTTTTGAAAAAGCATTAAAACACCGACCTACCCGACACCCAAGACGACTGACGTCCGGATCGAAAATAGGACCCCTGCACCAGAACACCGTTATGTAATCAGCTACGTCATCATTGGAAAGCCATGTAATCAGGTACGTGTTCGCCACATCTGACGACCCCTGAAGTCTCTCTACATTAACCTGTTCAGGCGCACTTGGCACTGCAAAGTTAAATAAAACCCCAGTGTGCATGGTAATAGCAGTGTCACTCACTGGGGAAGCCAAACCGTAAAAGGAGTTGAAGACTAAAGAGTTGTTCTAGTATCAGACAAACATAGACGATTTCAACCTTGCGTCCGATAACGCGTGCACCAACTACAGAGCGAAGGACATGTTCTTCCCCGATCCTTGCACTTGATTAACCGTAGCAAGATGTCTGTATTAACCATAGCAAGATGTCTGTATTAACCGTAGAAAGATATCTGTATTAACCGTAGCAAGATGTCTGTATTACTTGCAGCAAGATGTCTGTATTAATCGCAGCAACATGTCTGTATAGTGACGAAAATCCAAATTCCACGCAGTAACCGCGACAAAATGGCATCAACTAGGATTTATAACCACAAAGACTGTAGTGGGCGAGTTCTAGTTCTGTTGGGTCACAGGAATGGTCTCAAAATTCGGCGTCTTTTTAAAGTCTTTGGGCGTTTGAGCAAGAGGGGGTGGATAAGGACATCTTGGCGTTAATTGTACTGGTTTCATGGGAAAGGTGGGTCTCTTTTCTTACTAAATTTAGATACGGGTTCCAATCATATGGCTACTTCTTTAGTGACTGACAAACTCCCACCAAAAGAATCTTTCAAGAGATCATCATGACTTCCAGCTACAATTTCGAAGAAGGACATTCATATGCAGCTAGTAAATGCCTGTTTCTCATACTGCTTCTATCGCATCCGCCACAGGTCTGTGACAACGGACATTATAACATTCTAGCCGCCTGAAACGTCGGAATTTGCACGCGACAAGCACGCGCCTCGACTTCCTGCGTGCAAATGCCCAGTTTGGGGCAGCGTCCGACGCCGGGCCACGCTGGCTCTCACCTCCCACCGCAGGCCTTTCAGGTACCACGATGCAGCTGGGTGGCCAGGAGAAGCCAGCGGAAGTGCCTGCAGACAAGCAGACCTCCACCGTGACGTCATCGGACCGTGGAATTGTCGTGGTCAGACTGTTGCCGGTCTGTGTCTCCGTGTAGTTCCGAAGTACGACCGATGTGTTGTCCTGTCGCCTTATCGTCACATGGTAGCCAGTGATGATGCCGTTCTGAGCGAACGCCGGTACGGACTACAGGAATACAGGAATACAGGAATACAAACATGCAGCAAACAGATCGACCACAACGACGTTAAGTCCCACAACCATCCTACTGTGAGCCTTTCTAACCAAGCTCACCAGGGATTTTAGCAGTACTCGCACTGCCGTAACATTCGTGCTTATACATATTTGGAAATTCAAACCTGGGTACCCAGAATTTAACTCGGAACACGCGTTTACTTTAAAAAAAAAACAACTTTAAACATTAGCCACATGCAAGTACGTCGCCAACCACGGGGTGCGAACCTGAATTCTCTGGATCAGTGGAAAGCATACCCGTTAACAATTTGTTACCGGCCGTCTTACTCTGTGTGAAAAGCGAGATTGTAATTGTAGCCTCTCATTCTCTTCCACCCAAGTCACAGTCAAACGTGTTCATTGTGTGGCTTGGGTTTTTTTTAAAGTGGGGGTGGAGGGTGGGGTTGGTTAAAGCCATTTGTTTCCAGTGATCTGACATGTCCATCGTTTTTCATATTGGGCACGCTCCCAGCATGAGGAGTGAGGGAATTTCTGCCGTATCAGTCTTTGAGTGTTTAACAAACACTTTTTTTATGCCAAGGTCATGACGTTATAGTGAGCGTTACAAATCCCATTACATATTCGAATGCACAATATTTCCGTGAGGACATGTGAGCGTTACAAATCCCATTACATATTCGAATGCACAATATTTCCGTGAGGACATGTGAGCGTTACAAATCCCATTACATATTCGAATGCACAATATTTCGGTGAGGACATGTGTTGCGCATTTCTGAATGCGTGCTCTTTAAGATTTTGTTTCTGGATTTGTCTGAACGCTCATTTATGTGCGCGTGTTTGAGAAAAAGCGCCTGTGAGTTCGTGCGTAAAAGTTGGTGAGAGAACGAACGAACGAACGAACGAACGAACAAACGAACGATTTTATTGGATAGGCTCGGGGCCCCTATCAAGGGGGTGACAATACCATACACAATTTTATCAAGTAAAGCGATACATACCTATCAAGAAACATAAGAATACTCAGGATCACATGCACACGCACGCGCACACGCGCGTGCACACAAACACACACTATGGCGACAAAAAGCATAACATAACAATATATCAAGTCCTAAGCTTTGTCATAAGCTATAGGTGACCACTGTTGTTAAGCCTATGTTTCTGTGTGGAGCCTATAGAAACAGCATTATTATATTACTGATATGACGAAATAAATGAATAAAGGTTGTTTAAACTAAGTTATGAGCAATGAGCATAATATTGAGATCGTTCTTTCACTTCCATAGACTTAGGACCTGCAGTTAGTCGTCGAATTTGATACCAGATTTGCTGAATGTTCCCTACTTTAATCTGCAAAGCAAGAGTTGCACGCTCGCGAGTAACTGCTTAGCACTGAAAGGAATTTCTACTGAACAGTACCGAACAAGAAACATACTTTCTGATACCTGGGTGTTAATGGGCACTGCAGGCCTTTTGAGGCATCTGCTACTGCCGGACCAAACACTAGTCATCTGCTTCATAAAACTGGCGCGTTCACTTGCGAAGGTGAGTACAGGCATGAAGTAAACATTTACGTGAGTGTTTGTGTAAACAGGAAAGACAAGAAATACGGTGAGAGGGAATCTCGTGTGTGCAAGCAAACAATCTCAACAAACACTTCAAACGTTGGACGGCTACTGTCATATTTTCAAAAACTGATTGTTCTAAGACACGATTCACCAAAATAAACCGCAACAGGAACTTCTTTAGCTGACTTTTAGACACTGCGCGCGCATGAGTAAGAGAGAGAGAAGGAGAGAACGAGAAAGAGGGAAAGACATAAATAAGAGAGAGAAAGAGTGAAACAGAGAAACGGAGAGAGATGAAAAAAGAGAAAGAGAAAAAAGAAAGAGAAAGAAAGAGAGAGATGTACAAACTCACCTTCGAGTACAACCTCAAACATTTTCCATCTTCGCAGTCCCAAGTCACGTGACCTCCTGCCGTTAGCTCGGGAGACTGGGAAGGTTCTAAAGATATATACAAAGATCTCAAATATGATGAAACAGATTACAACAGTCTCCTAGCTCTTACTTTGTACTGTGAAGTCCATTATATATATATATATCTTTAGCTACAGCAGTCAAGGGGAGACACCTCCTGTCGTCTGCTGTTATAAACGACAAGAATTAGAAGTCTACGGACAGGAAAACAAAAGCACAAAACACAGTCCACGTCTCAGGGCATTACCCCTTCGTCAGGACAAGGACAAAAAGTAAACACACGAAAAACTAAACACAAACAACGTGAGAATTACACATAAAAACTTATGTGATGCAGGTGGCTCACAAATGGCGGACAAGATGACGAACAAAACAGCAGCAAAGATGGGGAACAAAATGGCGCCCAAGATAGGGTACAAAACGGTGGCCAAAAGAGGATCAGTGTAGTTTTTGGTGTGTTTACTTTTTGTCCTTATCCTGACGAAGGGGTAATGCCCTCAAACATCGACTGTCTGTGTTTTGTCTTTTACTTGGTTCAGATAAACTGTTTGCCTATCCTTTACCACTCCAAGTAGCAGTCATTCGTTCTAATATTTGATCTAGAAGAGTCTATGTTTGTCTTCAGCTCTCATGTATAATTACCAAATTATCTAAAAGAACAGTAAAAGGAGACAGCAGCAGGCGTCTTCCGTTCTTAAGCCGGATTTTTAAAAAAAAACAGACATCGCAAGATAACCTAGGGCATCTACAGGCTTCTGCTGCCGTAGCTTGGACAGTAAAAGACATTGAAAAGACCCTTCCTCTCTTCCGCGACTGAAGATGTAAAAAGAAAAAAGGGGGAGATTACTCACTAGCCTCTGCCGTTTTAACCTGCGCCACGATTGCGTCGCTCCAGTACCGGCTGCCCCGGTGCCTCAGCTGCACTTGAACCAGGTAGGTGGTGTAGGGGTGCAGTCCTTCCAGCTGAGCGTGGTCGGACTGACAATCGTTTCCAGAGACGATCACCGAGCGGTCCGTTGCCTGAGGTGAATACCTGAATATCTTAATGATCTCAGAGAAAGTGCTTCACATATTTGGTAGTACCATCACTCTGAGCCTACTCGTTTTGAAAATGTCATTGAATTCTCTTGCTTGACATTGCTGCCAATTTCAAGAGAAAAAAAAACAACCCTCACTTCTGATCTCTTAAAAACATCTGAATTTACTTGGTAACATGTGGCATTCCAGAATGCCACATGTTACCAAGTAAATTCAGATGTTTGTCCAAAAGTTATGTGCAGTTCTTAAGGTGGCATTTTCTTATGGTTTAAGTAAAATAAGACAATTATTTGTTAAATGATGGCTTGTTTCCACAAAAAAGTGATTAAATATAATACGATTATTTACTAAACCATTGACTTATTGAACTAAACCATGTATGGTTTTTCGTAACTAATCCATGGTTTGTAAATAATACAATTATTTACGGGTTTGTAAATAATACAATTATTTACGGGTTTGTAAATAATACAATTATTTACGTATACCATGAATTATTTAACTAAACCTTGCTAGGTTTGCGTAAATATTCCATGATTTGTAAATAAAGAAATTATTTAGCTAAACCACTGAAAACACAAACACAAGACAACGAGACGATGTAGTTTTCCTAAAAGTGACCCCCGCCTTGTTTATTAAACTACACGCTCCCACTCGCTCTCTGTTACTCACGCACTGTGCACACTCCATTCGGCAATCTGCCCGCACATTAAACTGTCTGTCCGCACTGGCCATCTTACTGCAGCTATCCGTCTGGTGGTTCTTTCGGTGCATAGCTTGGTAATAGGGCCCCATCCCCCCATAGTGTGAAATCACCGCGAGGTGGAAGCACTGTCCCTCTAAAATAACCAACCAAATGTTCGTTGACCCCACCCCGCTGCAGATCCCGCTACCTTCTTGTTGTTTGGTGGTTTGGTTGTTTTTGTTGGTTGTTATTAGTTGATTGTTGCTTAATTGTGTCTTGCTGCTGGTTTGTTTTGTTTTATTATTGTTTCATGGTATTAAAAAACATTTAATACCATGCTGCTGCTGCTGTTCAACGATGTGAATCATCAAGAATAGTGGTGACGATACTACAGGCAAGTTTTACAGATGCGAATGACCCCAGCAAGTGTTTCCCGTATCTATAATACTCACCTCTGGTGTAAAACTTACCCCCCACACTTCGCTGGAAACCATCCCCAGACGACATTCGATCTCTTGGCCCTGATGACTCTTCGAAGGCTCCCATGAAACGTTAAGCACTGTAGGATTTCCCTCAATAGGGACGAGGGTAACCTTGTTGACGGGCGGCAGTTTCACTGAATAAACAAAGATGCAGCCACTCGTCTGTTATGCAGCGTAAACCTGTGGGGTTCTTGCCATATACCTGTCTGTCTGTCTGTGTCTGTCCTGGTCTGGTCTGGTCTGGCCTGCCTTGGTCTGTCAGTGATCAGCGCATCAGCAGCTGTGAACTGAAACGAGAGTCACAGTTGCTGGCGTTGGCGTTCAAAAAATCTTACTGGACATTAACAGAGCCACGATTACTGTTATCAACGACCTGCCCCAGCTCGAAACACAAAGCGACAGTCGGTGGGATTCGTGCTCACCGATGCTAAGGTCGGTTTCGACTGACACATTTTGTCGGAAGCTTCCAAATTTATTGATCCCAGTTAGCTGGAACCGGTAGGTCTGAAATCTGAGGAAATACGACGCATCCACTGCGCAGGTAAGATTGAACATCTGACCTTCCTTCACCTTGCTCTCACATGTAGTGGGTGATACATTTATTCCGGACCTGGCGAAAAAAAATCACAAGAAAAAATAAGCGGACGCAACCACAAGTGCATGGCAGATTGTGTGTGTGTGTGTGTGCAAACACGGTTGTGTGATACACACACTTGTAGGAGAATTCTGGGAACTTTTTTGTGAGAGCTTCGTATTTTGATTGCTTATGAGTTTTTATTTCCTTGTTATTATTTCTGCATGAAAGTCTTCTCCTGGTTAATCGGCTGCTTTCTTCTGCTGCTCTGCAACAGGACCTACTTACAAAACGTGACGTTTGAAGAGTTTAAATGAAGACGGATTTTCCTCGTTCGAGATTTTTCCTTTTTGAAAGTTTTTAAGGAAAAAGGTACTAGAAAACCTCTAGCTGTGACTCAAACTGAAATACAAATACAGCTAGCTTTTGGCACAGTTGAACCCCACTCACTGTGTTGGAGGCCAGTAGGTCACTGACCATTCTGTCTGGTCTGTTCCACTGCCCACAGTCCAGCTGCAGATGAGTGAGCTCCACTCATACGATACACACCAGAAGTCTTTGGGCTGTGGAGGGCGATCTGAAAACGTAGCGTTACATAGCTAGTCCAACGCCATTACTGAGACAACTTTGGGGTTTTTTTTAATTCTTTCGGATACAGCAGTATTACCCTTGCTTATTACGTGGCGTTGTGGAGTCAACAGTACCAACATTAGCATATCACGTTGCCGAGAATCGGGGATACTAGAACTTGGTATAAACTAAAATAGTTTTTTTTTCAAGAAAAATTCTCTTTTTTGCAAAGAGCTATACTTGTATGAATGGTTAAGCCCCCCAGGTTTCGGCACTGAGAAATGTATAACCGTTTCCACTCTTCATCAACCTGCACTCTCAACCAGTGAGCAGACGCGAATTGAGGCTCTTGGAGGATGAGGGAGTAAAGTTAACCCTCATCTGTAAGCCTGTAATTCTGTAAGAGTCCCTTACGTCCAACCACCAGTGTTATGAGGGAGCAGCAGCTGTCAGGACCGATGCAAGCCCGCCTCACTTCAGCGAGGTTCCCTGATGCCAGATATGACGAAGGGTCGCTCGTGGGTTTCACTGCCACACAACCCAGCCAGTACTCGCCCTGTGGTGTGGTACTGTTCAAGATCAGTATCGTAAGGGTGGCTGATGGTTCTGGAGTGATAGTGGGATAACAAGCAAGTTATTCCATGTGCTGGTTAATTAGAAACGTTAACTTAATAGAAAGTGGTACATCGTGTGGTGAATGTCTGTAGCAAGATTCGTGTAAGACAAGAGGGTGGGTGTTTACAAGGTGCACATCAGGACGGGTGTCAGACAAGAGCACCCGAGTGTGCTGTATGAACGATCTGTGACGCATACAGTTTGGTGTGTAATTACTGACAGTAAGACATGTATTGAGCTTTTACTGTCTGGGTGGGGTGTTCGCATCCCAACATTTCGTACACTAAGAACAAAACAGAGTTTTGTTTCTAGAAACACTCTCTAATGAATAGTTAATGTACTTTTTTAAAATCTGAAGTCTGGAAATAATTATACCATTTGAGAGAGAGAGAAAGAAAGCGAAATAAGACGAAGTGAACAAGAAGAGAAAACAAAAGAGAGCGAGAGTGGAGAGAGAGGAAGATGTGGACAAATTAAGATCTGTTTGGGATTTATTTACATGATTGTATAATCACTTATTTCACGTGTATTATGTTAAAGAACTTCATGTGAAACAATGTGTGTTATATATCTATTGTTATGATGCTTGTTATGCGTTGGCACTGCAGCTGAATTTCCATCAGAATAATAAAGTGTTTTGAATCTTTGTTCTACAGAACACTAATTTACACTTGTCATAGGTAGCTGCCAACTACTATTTATTTGTAAAGGTTTGTTTCGCCTTTCGGAAATTGTCTTTCCATCTTCGTCAAGAGGTGTGGCGCGTCTCTCTGACCAGACAAAATATTGTGATTTGTGCTAACAAATATGGTTAGTAAATATTCCCTAACAAGTATACATGTATATGCATGCACACAACAATTATGTCATACACACAAGGACAGCGAAACGCGCACGCACACACGCACACACACGCCGCGACTGAAAGAAAGAAAGAAAAGACCCCGTGTGTACAACAGCCAAACCACTTACCAGAATATATTCTAGGGCCTTCGTTTAACCGAAGTATAAAAATGAGACCCTGAGAGCCCAGCTGGTCTGCCATCCTGCTGAAGGAGCAGGTCACATTGATTTCGGTACCCTGAGTGTACCTGTACCCATAGTAAACGTCTGGGTTCACTGGGCCTGGTGAGACTGTGATATCTGGAGAAAAAAATGTCCCCACCCCCCTTTTTTACGTCAGTGGATAGTTCCTCTCTTTCTTGTGTCACATGTCACTCTTAGCTTAGCCTGGTTGCTCCTCCCCCTCCCGACACCTTGGATAGGTGGGCGCTACGTCATTGGCCATAGACAGGCTGATAGCTCAGCCCCGACCTCCTGCCAGAACTGGTTTGAACTAGAATAGGTGGTTCCTGGAAACGCAGTATGAGAAAGGAAAGGGTACTTAAGCTTGGACGTTGGATAGGTGGAACACACAGAAGGGGATAGGTCATGGAGAGAGAGTTAATGTAGGAAGACCAAAAGAAGTGGACATGTGTAGACCCACGGACACGGACCCCTCGCCATCTTAGCCAGGACCAAAGAGCTTCAGCTAGCAGTCACGCGAATACACTGGGCGGTATTTTGCCGAATAAGAGACTAAGTAGTAAGTGACTGTTGACTGTGCCTTATAAGCTAAGGACTGCTCTTGCCATAAAACTTATCTTAGAGTCTGGGACTCGGGTTGATTTAAGATAGGTGGTTTTATCCTGCCGGAGACAGGAGACGTCATAAGCTAGTGGCCGGGCAATAACGCCAAGAGGTGGTATAGAGATAAGTGCTGGTTGTACACTGTCATAACTTCATTGTCGGTCGTTGAATAGCTTTAGAGCTGTGTATTGCGGTCAAGCAGTTGTTTCAGTAGTGACAAGAGTAGGTGCTCTGTTGTTGATCACTTATTGATAGCTTTAGAGTTGTGTATCGCAGAAGTAGTGGTTTCAGTAGTGACAAGAGTAGGTGCTCTGTTGTTGATCACTTATTGATAGCTTTAGAGTTGTGTATCGCAGAAGTAGTGGTTTCAGTAGTGACAAGAGTAGGAGCTCTGTTGTGGGTCACTTATTGTATGTGTGCTTAGAGAGGAATCATAGGCCGGTTGCAGTTTGATTTCCCTCTTGCTTTAGTTTGATTATCTTCTTTGTCTGATACCACGTGGTATGACGTAATCAGGCAGCGTCTTACCCTAGACACGAGCAAGGTGATTCTCTGTAAATAATCTGTAGATATATTTGATGTTATCGAGTCAGTTAGTGTTTGAAATATAGGTTGAATAACAGTTCGCTGCAGTTGTGTCTTTTACGAGGGTGGGGGCTCTTGAGCAAGAAGTGTTTTGCCTGTGAGAGACTGAGCGAACGTGTCAGAGTATGAGAATCTTTTCCCTCGGTAGATTTCTCTAGTTATTCACATTATTTCATAGCGTCGTCACCATCTGGTGTAGAAACCATTGACCTGAGGCAGTAAAGATATTGGTGACAATTGCTCAATTAAATCTACATTTACAGTATCACCATAAAAGTTTGTTCAGTAATTCTGAGAAGTCGAGTCCAGTAAGTTAAGGTACGGCCCGTCACGTCACATCTTGCCCACTCAACTCTCATTTCATCGCTTCCACGTTCACACTCACACCAGGCACAAGGACGCGCGTGCCCGCATGCACGCACATACGGATGCGCATAAAAATCGCAACACGCACACTCTGACTCACAGACAGATCGATAGACGGAAAGACAGCACCCAGTTCCCATCTACTGAACAGTCCTAGCATCGACTTTCTACCCTACTCAGTAGGTCATGTAGCATGTGACTGTGCACCGTTCCATGCTACAGGAGCTACAGAATAAGCAAAACAGCTACAAAGAACCTAACCCCTCCTCTAACCCCACCTCCAACCCCTTCTCTAACTCCACCTTTAACCCCACCTCTAACCCCTCCAATAACCCCTTCTCTAACCCCACCTCTAACCCCTCCTCTAACTCCACCTCTAACCCCTCCTCTAACCCCACCTCTAACCCTTCCTCTAACCCCCACCTCTAACCCCTCCTCTAACCCCACCTCTACCCCTCCTCTAACCCCTCCTCTAACCCCACCTCACCTCGAACAAAGCAAAATCTTGCAGTCGAGATTGGAACCAGCGCTTTAATCATCAGGCTACAGACTACTTCGGCGGGTTCTGTGCATTCTAACCATATGTCACTGCACAACCCAAGACGTCACAGCGCAGCTTCTTACCACTAGAATGAACAGAAGCCGCACATGCAGTTGTACAGCCAGATGGTAGAAGCGCTGGTTTCAGCGATTGAAAATTAGGGGGTTCGATTTTCGCATCGTCTTTCGGATTTTCCCTTTTTTTTTTTTTTGGAAGCGGTTCCATCATTCCTTTTGTCCGTTCTTCCCTGTGTGTGCGCTCGCAAGCGTGTGCGTGCTCTTCCGAGTAATGAGAGGGAGAGAGGTCAGAAAATTGAGGCAGGCGCTGACACAACACGACATGCACATGACATTCTTTCGCGTAATGTGTTCTAGTTTAGAAAAGGTTCCTATAGACCCAAAGCCCCTTTCTCAACGATGAAATAAATTGAACTACAACAAACAAGGCTCAAACCTACTTAATCCTTGGTCCGAAGTGCAGCAGCACGTGTCAAACCCCTCACGTGTTGCTCTTGAAGTCGTCGCATCTTCGCCTGTCACACGCTCACCTGTCGAGGCACGGATTTCAGTCACGGCCATACACGTTAGTGACGCACTGAAAAGCACGCTGAAGCAAAACATGACGGCGGCCGTTGGGCTACAAGGGGACACGTGTGTTGACAGACGACAAATCGCTGCAGTTTCTCGCGCACTTCCTGCATGGGCTCATGTCTGCCTGTCATCCCTAACTCGCTGCTCTTATTGGGCCCTGTGTCTACACATAGAATCCATTATTTCGTACTTCATTACAACAAATCCTTCCTGTCCATCCATGTTGTTTTGCATGGTGTGACTTAAGGCCAACAGGCTCCTACGTCAGAGGCTGTGATGTGCATTTTACCTGTCCGTTCTCTCTGCCCTGCGGACCTCGTCTGCCCACGCTGCTTGTCGCTGCAAAACAAAACGCGAAGCGTCGGTGGTCGTAAGTTTATTTATGCACCATCCGTTCTTTTGTTGTTCCGTGTGGCGTCAGAGCCAATCACAGAGGGCGTGCCTGCAGAAAACGTGCAGATGTATTAACTTTGCACAAAGGCCCGGAACTCCACAACAAGGTCGCCTTACACCCACAGAGTTTCCTAACTAATACAGCCAGCGCTGAAACCTGATTAGTGACCCCATCTTGCCCTGCCTCATCCCTACCCATTCCTGCACAGCGACATAGTCACCTACACTATGCATTGTTTATTGTTTGGGGTCCAAGCGTATTGCTTTTATTGCCAGTTCTGAACCGGCATCGCTTCGTTTACCAATCTGTGGTAAGTAAAATTTTTATCTGAAGCAATTATTAATTAGAGGAGCATTATAAATATATTTCCCCGACTGTTTTATGCGGCTGTCCTAGCGAGTTAGAAATCCTCAAAAGCCAAGAAAAAAAAACAACCACCAACTCAGGCAAACATGACCAATGCATGGAATTCTCAAAGTCAGATTGATTTTGTAGGAGTCAGGCCTCTTTCAGTATATACTAATAAGTCTGTCGACATTGTGAATTTCAGAGAAAGCTTTGTACCGCATGGAACTACTCAAACAAGTCAGAGAAAGGAAAATCGTTTCACCTGTGAGTACACTATAGCTTCTGTGGTCATTACAATAATCCAAGAGTATATTAGATGTACTGACAGCACAATCTTGTACGACACTTGCAATGTACATGTTGTATCCTGGAAGGAAAATGTAATCTTGGAAATGTACGTGTTTACCTGCGTGCATGAGAGAGAGAGAGAGCTAGCTGGGTGTCACCAGCATTGTAAAGTACAAGGACTGTTAAACCACAACTATTTGTATGTTTACTTATTGATTTATTTGCTATTGCGTTTTTCATGCAGGTTTCCAAAAAAAATGAAGAGAGGCGAAAGAAGTGGATTGCAGCTCTCAGGCGTGAAAATTTTGTGCCTACGAAACATAGCGTGCTTTACCCTGATCATTTCGAAGACTCGTGCTTTGACCGTACTGGGCAGACTGTGCGTCTAAGGGACACTGCAGTTCCAACCATCTTCAGCTTTCCTCCACATCTGCAAAAAGTTAGTTTGAAGATGTTCAAACATACTGTTAAGCAACAAGCTATGGCTGTTAAAATCAGTCTGTTTTCTCTTGAATTTTAAGTATTAATGATGTTGAGACCTGTTTTGAAAACTCTTTTTGTCTCTGAATCCCACAGCAAATACTTTTGTGTAATGTACAGTGCATGTCTATGTTGCACGTCGTGGCATGCTAGCCCACGTCACTCCTCATTCTATGCAAACTCTTTTTTTTATTATTCAGACAAACAAACCCAGGAAGGTGCCAGCCTACAGAGCAAATCTTGAATCTTCTGATTCCCAGCCCGGTACTAGCGCTCAGCCTGCATTGTCTGCTTCCACCGATGGTCTCAATGGTGTACAGGTAAATGACCATACATATCAGTTGGCCTCTCCACAAAAACTGAAACGGAATCAAGACGAAACGCAAGACTTGTAAAAAGAAGCACAGAGTCCTACAAAGGAAGCATGCACGATTAACAAGAAAGATGAAACCGCTTGCTGAAATAGTACAATCTTTGAAGTCGAAGTGCGTGATTACGGACTCCAGTGCAGAGATGACGAGAGTAGGCGCTCTGTTGTCGGTCACTTACTGTATTTGTTTATAGAGTTGAATAGCTTTAGAATCGTGTATCGCAGAAGTAGTTTTTCCGTAGTGACGAGAGTAGGAGCTCTGTTGTCGGTCACTTACTGTATGTGTGTATTGAGCGGGATCATAGGCCGTTTTGCATTTTGATTTCCACTCTGGAGTTTGATTATCTTCATTGTCTGATACCGCGTGGTATGACGTAATCAGGCAGCGTCTTACCCTAGACACGAGCAAGGTGATTCTTTGTGAATAATCTGTAGATATATTTGATGTTGTCGAGCCAGTTAGTGTTAGAAATATTTGTTGAATAACGGTTCGCTGCAGTTGTGTCTTTTGCGAGGGTGGGGGCTCTTGAGCAAGAAGTGTTTGCCTGTGTGAGACTGAGCGAACGTGTCAGAGTATGAGAATCTTTTCCCTCGGTAGATTTCTCTAGTTATTCACATTATTTCATAGCGTCGTTACCCTTTGGTGTAGAAACCATTTACCTGAGGCAGTAAAGATTTTGGTGACGATTGCTCAATTAAATCTACATTTACAAGATCACCATAAAAGTTTGTCCAGTAATTCTGGAGAAGTCGAGTCCAGTAAGTTAAGGTACGGCC
>SMGT01004690.1:55805-84328 GCA_004794575.1 Lanistes nyassanus
GGTTGCTTTAGTATCCGGAGTTCAGCTCGATCTACAGCGATGCTAATGAAATTGCTAATATATACGGATACGAAATTAAGCGCAGATCTCAGATTCCTGTTCGCGAGCAAGCTACGGACGGGAGAAGCAACAGCTTGCAACAAGTACTTCTCAGTCTCACAATGAGACCCAAACCTTAGGTTGTGCTGGGACGGCACGTGTGCATGCTTTAGGTATTTCGATCACTGCCTACAGTTGTGTTCTGCTTCAGTCGAGGTAAGCGTTGTATGTGTGCGGGAAAGCTGTGTTTGCGTTATACGTTTCTGCGTCTGTGTTTGTGTTCGTGCGTGTCTGCGCGCGCGCCTGTGTATCTGTAAGTTCTATACGATGTGTGTACGTATACGTACAAACATACATACAGCATGTCGTTTTATTTATTAAATTGCAAGGGGGGGGGTTTCCCGGATTCGTGCGAGCACGTCAACATCTTTTACATGTACCTTTTCCTTCTGTAATTTAAACAGAAAAGGTTTAAGCTTCTGCTATACAGAAATCGTTAAGTTCAAATTTCTTCGCCTTACGCTGGCGATCCCTATACATTCCCCCCATACCACCCCGGCCGTATTTGTCGTATTGCGCACGCTTGGACTGTGAACAGTTGAGGCGCGGACGAATATACCCGACTAGCGAACGGACGCTATAATAAGAAACGTGCGCACCTGAGCATGCATGCATCTACAGCGTTTGGTTTGCGCACCTTGCACTGTTGCAGATTTCCCCATCTCCATCGGTTATCTATCTTCAGCTTGGACCCCTGTATACGTACGTATGTACATGTATATACGAACCACGGGATTTCAACTGCGCTAATTAAAGGTGATCACTTTAATTGCTCGATTGCACCCAACACAAACACATGAAGATGCATCGCCTTTTATTGAGCAAATAATTGCCTGGTTGCACCTGCCTCATTTTGTGGACTAGACACACTAACACGACAAACGTCCTGCGATAAATACAGCTAACAGCTGTACGTCTTTCCGATCCCAGGCGTTATGTGTCACTAATATCAGCCATTTATTTAATTCGCCTTTCCACTTTTGGGATCATTCATCCACAGCTTCCATATAGTCCATAATACTCCTCCCCCCCCTTTTTTTTTAGCTTCACCCGCTTTAACACCGGCCTCCACACATACACACAAACACTTTGTTTACCGTATTTCGTGCCGGTTTGGAGGCCACAGTAAATGTAGCTTGAAAGGCCAAATTGTTATGGCACTATAAACAAACAATGCATAGATGAGGCATTGTCTAAATCAATTTCAGTGCATGTAGAACGACCGTAGCTGGAGATAAGCCCTTCGATCAGTTCAGATGCATTAAATCAAAGCCTACGCTTTGCGAATGCGGCCACAGCTGTTTCGAGCTCGTGTCAATGATCATGGCCATGGTTTCGTTCAAGAAAATTAAGCTATTAAAAAAAACGCTTTCAACATCACACATGTTTACGTGCGTGAGAGGAGCGGAGGTGGGGATATGAGAAGTGCCTGCATGAATCATCTGGTGGTTTTTGGTCAACGTTTGGTTGCAACGTGGTGCATATCACGACGGTGTTGAGACAAGACAATGTGCTGCCACATTAGGATTGCTGTTGCACGACAGGTTTCAGTCCCGGCCAGTCCTAGATAGTACTGTTCCCTGTCGTGCCAGGCGTATGGCAGGGCGCATGCAGTTAGCTAGATTGCCTGAAACGACGATCGAGAACAAGGACGCATCTGAACAGGACAGATCAGTGTTTTTTTCGGATGTTATTTCTTCACATTCGTGACCCTTGTGTGGCCCTCGTGGTCAGCTGCGCTCACACAGGCATAACGATAGTGCACTGAATAAAATTAAATTCATGGATCTGATTTTGAATCTACTGTCTGTGTCCCGATAGCTAGAGTCTAAACCAAGTATACCCACTGGAATGTCTCGCGGGCAATCACGCTTTGCTCGAAATCATCTAGCCGAGTCACCTGTAAGCTTTTTTCTCCTGTCGTCCTTCTGAACTTTCTCCAGTTTGCTTCATAAACGCTGAACTTAATTACACTCCTCATGCAGCTTCATCAGCAAATAACTGATCAAGCCTGCTTGGCAATGTCACTTCGTTCAAAAACTGATTTGAAGCTTGTCAACGCAGTCCCGCAACGAATGTTGTCAAGTACTGGCCGATTAATTAAGCTTAGCCTTATATGTGTCCGCGGACGTGCGCCCGCCTGTACGTATAGATATGGGGGGGGGGGGCGCTTGTGCGGCGAGGTGCCCGAGACAGGCTAGAAAGAGCGTGGTGGGAAGACGAGAAGCTTCTCCAATCCTCCTATTTAAGTTTGCCCTGTGATGCTGCTTTAGCCTCTGACAGTGAAAACAAATATAACCCTTCGCCCCATCCCCTCCAGAAAAGACTACATATCAGTTAAATTGTGGCAATGGTCGCCGACCGATGCATCCTTCATGGCATCTCCGGGAGCCACATATCTGCTATAGCGTTGTGTTCGTCTATCACCAGCGTCAGTCCACCAGACGTTGACGTCACCGACATTTGTCCTGAGCCCCATCCGGCAGGGTATAGCCACCATGGCCAGCCAAAGCAGCGAGTCCACTGCCCAGGAAGGAGCTGCGGAGAAGCTGCCCCCAGAGCATCCCAGGTGGATGACATTTCAAGCCGATAGCGACACGAAGACGCCAGTCAGAACAGCGATAAGAGGTCCGCTTCCTTCCCTTGGCGCATGATGCGGGTCGGGATAGATTATAAAACTGCATTAAGTTTCTCTATAACTGTATATAAGCACTCGCGTGCGCGTCACGACCGAACAGTTAAATCTTAAAATCTCCTTCGACCAGTCACTATCAGCCGTTCCAGACTGGGTTTATTTCCTGTTTACAGACTTACAAGTTTGCTGGGAAGACATGAGAAAGCTTGGGGGGGGGGGGGTTTATTAGCCATGTGAAAAGAAAAAAACACTCATAGGCATAATGGATGACCATGGCATAGACGGAAAACAATAAATTTAGGAAATCAATGGGAAATGCCATTGATCCTTTCATGCCTTTAATTTTCCTTCCTAGGGGACTGTATAGGGATAGGCTGTATTCAAGTGTTGTATTTCCACAGGCACAATACCTATATGGCTGAGTGGAAATCTGTACCGCAATGGTCCTGCTATTTACCACATAGGCGAAACACACCTGGAACACCTGCTTGATGGGTTTTCCGTTCTCCATCGATTTATAATCCACGATGGGGAAGTGGAGTACCAGTCACGCATCCTTGACTCGGAGGCCTGGGTAAATTCGCTCAAGGCCAATCGCCTGGCCGTGTCACAGTTTGCCACATATGCCTATCCAGATCCATGCAAAAGTCTCCTTTCAAAGTGAGAATTAAGTGCAATAGATCTGTTATTCACTTTGATGATTCCTCTTATCCTTTCACACATCTGTAGCTACTGAAGACATGTTTAGTGAAAGCTTTCGTAACATCATTCATTCTTCAAGATTAACATAAGTTTTCAACCAGCTACAAGTTATGGAAAGTGAAACAGGAAAAAAATACACTAAAAATAATGGCAAGGATCAGAGACGTTTGATGGATGGGGAGAAGATGGGTGGTAAACGATACCATTGATCATGTACTATGTATTACTTTTAGAAGTGAAGCGATAACCTATTTTAGATGACGATACAGGTTGCAAGAGGAAAATATTTAGTTGGGGAGACGGGCATATTTGGACTGAAATAGTAATTATCAACTTTTCTGGATAAGGTATAGATGACAAAATGCATGGATAAAACACAGTGTGTGCAATCGAGCCAAACAAAACAGTAAAACACACACTCCAGTCTAGTCTGGTATAACACCCAGTTAAGACAAAACGAAGTTCAGCTAGACAGTTGTGTGCTTGAGGAAGAGAAGGGGGTTGGTGAGAGGGAACAAATAACTTGCATTGTTTTTGGCGACATCTTGTTCAAGAAATCACATGTTCTTGATCTGTGGCATTTTATGTTGCTGGACTGTACATCTGGTGTGTTTTATCAGCTATATGCTTTATTCCATGTGCCTTCTCCAAATGATCCTTTCGGCCATATTTGAATATCTGTGCACCTGTTCACAATGACACCTGTTCATGTGATTGTGCATGGATCAATTCACTTGAATCATCTGCAGAGTCCTGTCCTTTCTAATGCCCTTGAACCCAGAGGACATCTCTGACAACACAGCACTCAATATTGTTTGGCATATTGATAAACTGTTTGCCATGTCGGAAACGCTGGTGATGAATAAAGTGGATCCTCATACCCTTCTCAAGGAAAGCAAGGTAAATCATCTCATGCACAGAGCAGTTCATGTTGAAAGCCTGTCTTTAAACTAGCCTCAAAGTAACAGTATCATATTCTGGATTCTTATGGTTTACATATAAGTGGTGTGTGCAGCCACATCAAAATTGCATCTTGTATGTAGACCTCTTTAGATTGTAAAATATTTAGTACACTTGCTATATACGTATACATGACTGCTGCTTGGGAATAAACCTAAGTTAACAAGGAACAAGCTACATTAAAGGACACAGCCACAGACACTGAACAGTTTCGGGGCATTTCAGGTAATGCCCCAAAACTGTTGACTGCGTCTGTGTTGTTTTATATAAATCATTGTTGTTGTTGGTAAGCATTATTTAGCACCATGTGAGCAATGGCAGCTATTTCAAGGGGAAGGAGGGGAAAGTTTAATGTAAAGATGGGCACTGGATGAAAAAAGACTAGGGAACAAAATTGAAAAAAACTGATCATCAGTAAAATTACACATAATGATTATGCATTATACGCATATAAATATATAGGTCACCCTTCAGGAACTTACTCCAATGCACATGGCAACTGCACACCCGCACATTTCCCGGAAGGGAGCACTGTACAATCTGGAAACATCCAATAACCCTACTGCTGCTTATAGCATCGTCGAGATACTGCCATCAGAGCAAACACAATCAGGTTGGTGCTTTTTGCATTATGCTGGTAGCAAAGACTACAGCTTTTGAGTACGTGTTTGCCAGTCTGTACTGTATCTGTGGCCAGACCTCCTTACTACTGTCTCGTCTGGCTCATGCAATGTTTGTTTGACGCACCTTGCCTTCATCATATCTTAAATTGCATGCTCTATGTGCAAGTCATATTTTGCCTGAATAAGGTTATTCTACTTTCGACAGAACATCCCACAAAAAGAGGAACAGTGTTTTGTCTTCTGTTTAAAAAATTGCTCATACTGGCCATGCAGTCTGTCTATACGTGTATTATACATGATCAATGTACGATCAATTTGTACAGCAGAGAAGCAAGAGGTGCAGGAGACTATGAAAACTCGACCGTTGGTCACTATCCCTTCTCAGTGGAACATGCATGCTAGCTACAACCACAGTTTTGGCATGTCAGAAAACTACTTCATTGTACTAGAGCAGCCCCTGGCCTTGAATATAGTCAAGATGTTGACTACTAACTGGAGGCGCCAAGGCGTTGCATCCAGTTTCACAAAACTGCCTGGAGAAAAGGTGAGATGTATAAATGAGCATACAAAATTTGTCCCCACCCCATCGATACCCTGACTTTATAACTGTTGTGCATGCATGCTGTTTTGCTCATATACGTGTACACTTGAAACTGGAAGCAATAACAATAATAGGAGCCAAGCGAACTGTTTTGCTTGGGACATAATTTCAGAACCATAGCATAATCTACTCGAATGTTCTTATCCTTTAGATGGTATTCCGGGTGATACAGCGCTCTGACAACCGGCTCCTTAATGTTCGGTTTGAGACAGACACCACCTACTGCTTCCACTTCATCAACTGCTTCGAGGATTACGACGGTCAGCTAGTTGTTGATCTGTGTGGCTACGACAATGTAGACCTCATTGAGGATCTGTCCTTGAAGGCGATTAGGGAGCAAAAATGCAATATAATTTCATCTGCAACCTTACGCCGTTACGTGCTGCCAGTTTGTGTTCAAGAGGTAGGCATAGCCAGATCAGTATTACATGCCATGTGTTGGCTTCTTGAGAAAGTGAAAATATGGAGTACTCCACCTGCACATAGTTTACCATAGCCTGAGAAACAGGAAACCATGGGATTCTTGCTTCAAGATTCTAACAGTCTCTTGACAAGAAATGAGGGTCTTTATATGTTCTTAATTTAACAAAAAACCAAATGTTTAGTCTCTGGGAAATATGGGTGGATATGTCCCAACATCCTTTCAGATTTCCGAGGCCAACAGATGCATGACTGCATGATCATGCATTATAGGAAAATTTGTCTACATGCTGCAACATATTCACTATTACCTGACAAGAAAGTCTGCCTCAAAGTGCATCTCTGTTTCATAAAGTCATTACTCTTGAAGATGTGGAAAGTGCTGTCATTTTTCCCTATGTTGCTGAGATGGTGCAGTGCACCACATTGGGATTTTTGCACAGATTCAAGTTTCTATTTTGCATTAATGCAAAAGTCAATTTTCTCTGGTTACATTGTGTAACTTTAATTAAAGCATTTGTGGTTAAGAAATGAAATGACAAAAGTGGACCAGAAAGGAACCTTCTAAAATATAAATTTACAGGCTGGCCCTGAGGATAACTTGGTTTCTCTCCCTTATACTACTGCGACTGCCCACATGACCTCCCCTGGCATCGTTTACTGTAGGCCAGACTTCATTACTGAAGGTTAGTACTTTATGCAGACCAGACACACAAAATAGTTAATGTTTCAAGATCTGGCTTAAATAAAATTGATCAGACAGCATTGTACTTCTATTCTGATTTAATTCTGCAAGAATCACTTAGGTACATTGTGTATCTTAATATACACTGATGCAGGACGGTCTCAGTTCTTTGCATTCAATATGCATCAGATTTGGTGTTTTTGTCAGAGAAGAAAAATTAATTATGTCTTCGACTCAGCTGTCCTGTGCACAGTTTACTGAAACTTTTATATTTTTTTACTGCCACCATCATCTTATGTAAAAGCACCGGTCTCAAATGTGAATAATGATGACTCCTGGCAGAAAATCCGCAGTAAGAATATGCACTGTGCAGTCACACAATTTTTCCAGACCCCACTTTGCCCCTGTAGACGTTGAATGTACCTAGATCTGCCAATGCATTACAAACACCATCAGGAGGCTTAAAGCAGGACTTGTAAACTTCAAATTTGGTTGATTTTTGTTGCTTAATGTGCCATCACAAACTATAGTGCATTATCAGGATGGTGGTGAGACAACATGCCATCATGCTGGGACAGCTGTCGCAACACAGGCTTCAGTCACATTGTTATACTGACACCAGGCGAACCAGTCCTAGTACTGTTCCCAATAGTGTCAGGGTCTGGCAGGGCAGCTACTACAGTGTCAATTTTTAAGTCTCTGGTATGACAGTCAGGGCACAAACTGCTGACCTTCCACCTTGGAAGCAGATGCCTTAATCACTAGACCACCAAGAGTGTCATCAGACATAGAGAACGACCTTTCACAGAGCATACAACCTACAGAGCCACCAGTAAGAAAAGAACCAGACATGCTTCAAAGACCACATCACCACAGGCAGGTGCACCTGTCATCCAGACTACCAAAATCCCTTGTGTGCACTTAAAACTAATCAGCCAATCAGCAATGGACCTTTGCATTCTAAGTCTTCACCAATATTAGGTTAAAAGAGTGTCTGTACGCCCTCATGTGTCATGTGTCTTCAAAGGACAGGACTGCCACTGCACTGTGCTTTTGCTTTCGTGTGTTGTGCAGAGAAGATTGTTCTTGAACTGCCCCAAATCCATTACAAAAACTATAATGCAAGGAAATATCGATACGTGTATGGAACATCTTCCAGCAAGGCTGACAAGCTAGTAAGTATGCAATACTATATACATATATATAAATCGGGGAGGGAAGGGGAATGAATTAAATTTTCGTTTGATTGGTATCTACACAAGTAATGTCTTCTCTGTGACACAGACCAGATTTTATCCTTAATCATAGGAACAGACGGCAAAATAACAGTTTTTGTTAATTTCCCCCGCCAGATAGAATGGTGACAGGATTAAATGTCTGTCATTTTTCTATGGTTTTAATTTTCAGCTAGTGAAAGTGGACCTTGATGACAAGAAAGCAGTGTACTGGAAGGAGACAGGCTTCTTTCCTGGGGAGCCAGTGTTTGTAGCCAAACCAGATGCAAAGGATGAAGATGATGGTAAGGAAAAAAAATTTGTAACTGGGGGTGGGGGGTAAGGGGAGTGGACAGTTCCCACAAGGAAAGGTTAAATAACAAAAGAAAACTATAAAATTTCTGTAACCATCCTGAATGTTACTGGAAATTTTTATGTACAGGTGTTCTCCTGTCACCAGTACTGAGTGAATTAGTGGATACACCCTCCTTCATGCTGGTGCTCGACGCAAAGACCTTCAAAGAAACTGGGCGTGCCATTTTACCGTGTGATGTCAACATGCCATTCACCTTTCATGGTTGCTTCGTTCCCGATACATAGCTGTTAGATGAACGGGAGACTCAAATGAAAATACAAGTGTCAAAATACACTAACAGGATCAAAATACGGTTCATCTTAGGGGATGACTGTGCAGAGTAACGTCACCGACAGCTGGCCAGACAGGTACTTCCTTCCCAGAAAATATGACTTGTAGTCAACGAGAGAGATATGGGTCCACTGACAATTTTTTTTAGAAAAATACACATGACTGTGCACAGGCGAGCAGCTGCCATAGAAAAACAAGTGATAAGTGCAAGTGTATAGGCAGCTGCTGCAGCCTTTCCAGTTTACACTTACATCAAATCTTTCACTCTTATCTTTCAGTCTTCATGTAAACTTAAGGGACAAAATATGCTTTCTGCATTTGAATGGTTAAACTGAACACATTATGCATAGTCGATCGATGATAGTGACCGAACATTGTTAAATAGTGCAAAGAAGACTACATCTTCTGGCTGAGAAGGGAAATAAGTAGTGGCATGAATGTTGTGTGTCCTTTTGGTGTTACTTTGACACACTCCCCACTAGCATTTCCACATTATGTGTAAAAGGTATTTGGGGGGAACCTTTCTAAGAAAGCAATATTTATACAAAGAGCATATCATAATCAGCTTCCAAAGCTTATAAAAAGGTTACTTTTTCAAAACTTTATGAAATTTTTGTACGACTATTTGTGCTAGAGATGTAAAGTTAAATATACATTTTTGTTTAGCATTTTCCACTACTGACTGGCATAGAATCCATATTTTTGCATTTTTTTTAATTGAAAAAAATTTTGTATTAAGATTATGGAGGACTGTTCATATTAAAAGTTTGAAAGAATTCATTAAAAATTTTGAAGGTATTTTTCATTTCAGTCTTGTGTCATAATCATTGTTGTCTGGAAAAAAAGAACAAAAAACAGTTTCGAAATTTGTGTGCAATGGGGAAAGAGTGTGTGCTTTGCCGTGTCAGCAGCTGAGGAAAATTCCTAATCCAAGCTGAAGAACAGCTGATCAACACCCCAGAACTGCTCAGACATCACAATGTAAATGATAGTATTTATTTCAGGGACCTCAACAAATATTTGCTTTCCACACCCATCACTGTCTTAGCATGCTGTGTGGTTTTTATAAAGCAGATACGCATACTGGCACGTGCATATTTTTTCATATGCAACTATGCAAGCAGGTGCACAGGCACGTGCCAGCCTCCTCATCCACCCTCACTTTTATTCCGTTGCATTCTGTCTAAACATGAACAGATGCTCAGAAGTAGGAACACATACAAAATATTTTGGAAGTGAAAAACAAGCTCTTTGGGCATTTAAAATCTGAAACAGTTTCCTTCATATGGCACCACAATTACAATTCTGCCAAACAATACACAACCACTAAACATAATACAGAATTTACCTACACGCATATCATTTGGCAGCATCATACAACACCTATGATTTAAGATTCCAGCCCAACATTCTGCATCAGTTGTCGATTCCCACAATTACTTTAAGCAAACCCACTGATTTCGCCCAGCTCTTCCTGCACAGGGAAGAGAAAAAGAAAACAAATGCTCCTTCCCACTTCACCTCGTATACTACCACAATGTTTTGTTAAAGCAACATATGTAGTTACTTCAAAAAGAGCAGTTTGTAACAGCATTTCCTATATAGAGGTTACAAAGAAAGAGGTGAGAATATACATTCTATCATCTAATGAATTTTTTAAAAATCTAAATACAGATAGGGTAACCAGAAGCAAAATGTCTTGTTTAACTCAACACCGCTGTAGTGCCACGTACAGGGCACTGAATATTTCATACACTTTGACCGTAGCGCAGACAGTTTGGTAGTGACTTTAAACAGATTTTAACTGAAAGTGGTTGCTGGCAAGGGATGTCACTGGTGTTTTTCCTATGCTAGGATCATTTTTCTATGGAGTTCCTTCCCTTAGACCACACAACACATGACTTCTTCTAAATGATCCCCAAATCTTGTTTGGTACTTTGCGAGACGATCGAGCTCGCCATTTTGTGCATTCACTTGTATACCTTTTCAATGCAGTGTTTTACCCAGAATTCACATGAGATGGATTTCAGGTAGGAATCATTTTATTGCTTTAAAATTTTTTCTTTCAGCCTACATTGTAATTATGTTTTTATCGGTGATAGATTTTTTCCTACATTTTTTATTACATAGGAGAAGTCATGGGGGAAGAAACCACGTGGACACGTATAGTGCATACAGTGACTACATCTAACACCAAATAGTATTATTTAACGTCTTTTCTGCACAATTCTATAATTATTTTGATGTTCAAAAATTGATCTTTCGAAAAACGTAAAGTAGATTATAGCACTTTTGGTACTTTGCAAAAGGCATTTATTTCAATCGTGCTGAAATCTGTGTGTCCCCCTTCGACGGCGGCCATACTTTAGTAGCAGTAACAGTCTAAAACCTGCAGGGGCGTTGAGTTACAAGAATATATTTTTTTTTTTGTAGTTTGTTATATGGAGTTATGGATGTTTTCCATCCTCAGACTTCACCAGACTTCATTTGTAACATCTCTCAACACCTTCATCAACCCACTGTTTCTTAGAAAAGGGAAAATGCATTCGGGATACATTCAGCAGTACAGACATTGCAGCTTGCACAAAAGTGCATAAGAGTTTTGTTCATGTGATGACAGTAGGTGCATCACGACCGGTCAGTTGCTGTAACTGAGAGATGCGAAGGGCTATATCTATCAGAGGCTGCAGTACCTCCTAGAACAGAAATCAGAAAAAGAATATCATTGTACATAACTCGGCCAATTGTAACAGACGACATTAGCAAACAGGCAGACTTATCAGTTATCAATACAGAGAGTGAGAGAGTGTGTGTATGTGTGTGTACTACTGTCCAGTGCTTATCACTCTCAACAAGTTATGGAGCCTAGTCAGTGCGTCTGCCTACTCCTTTTGCACACTGCTTTGCCCTGCACTGTAAACAGTCTGTGTGTCCTTCAGCTTTCCACCACTTCACAATGGCCACAACATATTGGCTGCTTTTCTCTTTGTGGCGCTATTCTTTGTGCTAATGGAAGTGTTTCAAGCAAACCCAGCAACCTTGTTACACCCATTAGATTTTATGCAGCACATTTGATTCAGGATGCTGACACCAACACACGTAAACCTCTATGCCACTCTTTAAATTAGCAGTGATTACAGGACTCATTTAAAAAGTGAGAAACTATTCCTTTTGTTTTTCAAACATGGCATCTTAAACAAATGGTTAAATCATCAGCCAGCTCTCTATTCTGATTAAAATTTATCATTCATAAATCTGTTTGAATCACCACAACCTCATTTTTCAGCCCTGTGATTCAATCAGAAAATCAGATTGTGGATGAGGAGCACTGCATAACAGGTACATAAGAGACAAACACATGAAGTATTTATTAGACATGTAGCCCAGTCTTGGTAAAACCTAAAGAACATAGAACATTTAAGTTCTCTTCTGTAACACTGCAACACTACAGTAACGTCCCAGAAAATGCAGACTGGCAACTGCCACCAACAGACTAATGAATGAGATTGAAGTAAACCAATGTTGGAATACATGAAGACAGTGCTGCTAGTTCACCTGACAGCAGTTCTAATGGCAAATATTACGGGTCACTTACCTGAGCATCCTTTTCAAATGTTCTGGAATCGTTCTCATAGCCTTCTATGTACAAGCGAATGGTGGCACCACTGCTGCCAGTTCCGCTCAGACGGAATATGATTCGTGAGTCATCGGTGAAGATGATGCGGATTCCCTGGAGACAAAAACACAAAATGATCAAATGACAGTTCCTGTATATAGGCCTACATGCCTACAGTGAGTCAGCAAGTGCATTTATGTGCAAAGAAAGTGCATGACTAAATGCATGCGTGAGTGGAGGTGGGGGAAATTCAACTGTTCTATTATGTTCTTTTGCCTTGTTTGTGCATTGTGTCATGAATGTCAGATAATGTCCCTTGGATGATTTTAACTAAAGCGCAGTGTGGCTATGCAAGTCCTGACTACAAGAAAAATCATGTCAACTTCAACTGAGTTTCCTACCAGCATGCTCCTATTTGATCTGATCTGATTCAGGTGAAAATAAGACTAATAATTATGGCAAACACTTTCTGGTCTTTTAAAACCTGTGGAATGCACAACACTAAGACCCATTGTGAAAGTAATGGCTTATTCACTTGCTGACAAATGAGAGGGAGAGAACTCTGTGTGTGTGTGTGTACATGTTTGAGGCAGGGACAGATAGAAAAGTGGAATGTCTTGCATGAATTGGGGACAAATTTATGTCAGGAGAACAGATACCTGTCTCTCTGTGACACTCCCATCGACAGGGTCTGTGTAGCTGAAATTATCTGCAATTTTCACTGTGTAGGTTTTGCTGCCCGAAGAGAAGCTTTCGCCTGTTGTTGAGGGGTCATCCACAAATTCTTGCAGGTTGTGCATCATCATGTTTGCTGGCTCGGTTTCACAGTTCTCGTAGTCATATCTAAAATTACAGAACTTGATGTGTCACAAGACCAACTCTAAATAGGTTGCTGCTGCGGAAATTTCTTTGCATGTTGCAACTGACCCCATCGTTAAAGAATGTAAGGATGTAGTCGGCTGCATTGATTGGAATGCTCAATGTAAATAATAAATCTATATATTCGTCCATACAAAATAAAGCAGTGATTACAAGATTCATCTCATAACCCCGTCACACAAAATGTGAACTAGTCAATATATAATGATTTTCTCACTTTTTTGTGGGGTTGGGGGGAGGTAAAATTGAACTGGAAAGCCTTTGTGTTTTATTGTTTTCTCCACTTCTATGTGAGAAAGTGCATACACAGTATTACACTATTATTAACTTTTCTGATCATGTTTGGAATTTACGCTTTAGTGAGAACACATAAAAAACACTATTTCATAAACATAAAAGGAAAATTTTCAACAAGGAAATGCAACTTTCCACCAATAAAGAGAACAGGACCAAAGAACCAACCAAGCCATAAACTAACGACAGATATTACAACATCAAAAGGCAAAATACTTCGATTACCACGTAATCACATAACACTGAAATACAAAATACTTTGATTACCGAGTGAAGAAGTTGCGTCCATACTCCCGCCAGTGGTCCATCAAGATCTGCCGTACGGATTTATTGGTGTGCTTTATTACCGACAGCCACGCCAATGCTGCCCAGACGCCATCTTTTTCTCTGCCATACACATGCCATTTGTTGCAGATTTGTTAGTGTCAAATGCTACCGACACTCTGCAACAGCTGAGCATACAGGCCAGCAAAGAGAATGTGCACAAGGTAAATCTATAAACTCAGAAAAGCTAACTATCCTAAATATCAACAAACATTAACAGTTAAGCCCATGAATGATGATGAATTCAAATGGCAGACTGGGAACTAAACTGCTAGAATGGGGGATTTATCTGGTCCTTTTCTTGACATGAACTCATGCACAAAGGGATCGAACTTGCGAATCTCAGTAAACCAAGTGTTAGCTGGGGGGGGAAGGGAATGATTACAGCTATTTATCTCTCAAACTGGTTCTGTGACAGTAAAAGCCACCATATCAAAGCCTTATTTAGGCCCATGCATGCTGCGCCAATTTAAAATATATATTTTCGGGTCAGGGAGAGACATCAAAAGATGGTGTACCCTCCATATGCGTTCAGTGTCTATAGTGAACTTGCAGTAACTGTCTACTGTGAACTTGCAGTCTTTGTCAACAGCAAATTTGTTGTCATTGTCTTCAGTGAACTTGCAACCATTGTCCACACTGAACTTCCAGACACTGGTAACATTGAATTTGCAGACACTGTTAACATTGAACTTGCAGTATCTGTTATAATTGAACTTGCAGTCTCTGTTTACAGCGAATTTGCACTCAGTCTACACTAAACTTGCTACCTGATGTGGTCTGAGCCGGTGCCAAAACTTTCTTCTCCACAAAGAGAAATCCAGCCTGCATCCATCAGATTGCCAAAGAACTTCCAGCCGGTGGGGGTTTCATAGCACTTTTTTCCTTTTGCATGGGCAACTCTGTCCACAGCCCCTGCTGTTGGCATGCTGCGTGCAAAGCCCTTGACACCAGTACGCCTAAAGTATGGAATGCACTCCAGGTTGTTTGCCAACACTGCCAGCGAGTCATTAGGGGTTACGAAGAAAGCATTATGACCAAGGATCATGTTACGATCCTGCAGAAGCAACACAAACATCCCAACTTTCAATCTGTTGCTCAACAATGCCAAATGCTTCCTAAGTATTAAGTAAGTAAACTCTCCTCAAAGAAAAGATAACATCAATGAAAATGAAAACAAACCCACAAGAAATACACTCTGGAACAGTTCTAACAATATAACATTGCATAATATTTGGAACAACTAGAACATAACATGTAATGAATACAACACCTGGAATAAACAAAACATTAACTTGATCGTTCAAACTTTTCCAGGCTCTTTTCTTGTGAAACACCTAAGGATCAGCGAGATCAGAGCCCCAGACAAGAATAATATTCAAAGTTTTGTATAGTTTAGAATGTGGAAACAGTTTAAATTAGGCAGACAATAATTACTCCTCCCCCACAAATAAATAAATAAAATTCATAACATTTTTGTAATGCCTTCAGAAAATGAAGTTGTGTGTTTGAGGGATGCATGGCTCTTCCAAATCTGAGTCTCTCACCCCATCTCCGTCAAAGGCTGCACCAAAGCCATGTTCCCCTTTAGCCATCGCATCAACAAGCTCCTTGGCATATGTCAAGTTGGGGTCAGGGTGGTGCCCTCCAAAGTCTTCAAGAGTCTCACTGTTCACCACACTGCCCTGAGGCGCTCCTAACTCATACTCAAAGATTCTTTTGGCATAAGGTCCAGTCACTGGACAAAATGGTGTGCGACCACATGGATCAACAAATGCAAGTTGCAAAACCTTCACTAGCCAACAAGCTGGTAACTTTTCAAATTCAATACCCCACTGCAACTTTCCACTGGCACAGGTTATTTTCTCTTTTATGTATGGCTACAGAAGTTGTTCCCCTTCCTTCAAAAAACAGATGCCCTGACATGATTTCTAGTGAACCACTGCTGGACCATCATATTTCCCCACCCTTAAGATGTTCTGCTGTATTTTTCCAACATGGCAGCTTACTAGAATTACAAACTTTATTTAGTCTGCTAAAATCTCATGATCATCCTACCTCCGTTTAAGCAGTTGATAAGAATCTTTAGGCCACCATGGCAGACCACACTTCTTAGGCCTTCAAAGTCGAAAATCTCCTTCATGAGTTCTACATAATCTTTTACGGAGTCTATTATGTGCACAACAAAGTTGTTCCCATTCACCTGATTGACAAAGAAAGAAAAGCTTAAAGAGAGAACTTGTCTTCAAGCTGACGTTCAAAATCTTAAGAATAATACAAGTAAATAAATTAATTAAATAAATTTTCCTAGCAGACAAAGGATAACATATTTTCACCTCCAGGATAATATTTACTTACCAAAACTGCACCTAAACTTTTCTTGCTGCAAATAACTGAGCCACTCCTTATGCCAACAAGTCATGTCACCAAAACTTCAGCAATAAATATTCATATAACGCATCCACACACACATATACTGATGCAAGGCGCTTTAGTATTCTAACATCTTCCCCAGCAAGGCAATGTGTTGAAACAAAGCGCCGACACTCTGCTGTTAAGGCAACAATGGATTAATATTTATACATGTAATCTGCCAGTTTAGCCTACATGTACCTTGAAGCCCTGCTGTCCAAGCGTATCCAAGTCCACAGTCAAGTAGGGGCAAATCTTGTATTCACTAACTGTTTTCGTCACTTCATAAATTGCATTGGTGACATTCTCAGGTGCTGGCCCTGTCAACATTGACACGAAACTTAATGTGCATGTACTCTAGAAAGCTGCATACTGAACAGTCATAAAGTACTATCTACGTCTAGTAACTGGTAACTATATTTAAACATGACTACAACTGCAAAACTCTATAAATTTCCAAAAATATTAAATCTACATGTGGTTTCATAAAAGCATCAAAATAAGATGTTTAGAAATGAAGAGTCAGGGCATGTATAGAAAAGACTCTGAAAAGACTAGGTGCAACATGCGTGTGTGGCTTTTAAGTTGTCACATCGATGTCATGATTTAACTTTTAGCCTGATCCGCTTTTTTTAAATTAAATAACCCATTCTGATGAGGGGTATATATGTTGATCTGCACAGCTGTAAATAACTGATCAAGTTCTATCAGCACACTGTTGATCACTGTAAAAGTTTCTTTCCCTTGGAAACGAAATGCCAATAAACTGTACTGTCGCCAGTATCACACTTTCAAATCCTATCTGTGACATACATTTTTCTTTGGCTCTAGCATTCATGTGCAGAGTTGGCTGTTGGGGATTGTCTCTAAGCACTGCAACTTACTCCCCTATTCCTTCCCCCTTCACCACTTTATTCCCCCCTCACCCCGTACAGTGCAGAGATCAATGGCTAGATCAATGAAAGCACTTTCCTTCCAAATATGCCTCCAAACCAACCCACTTATTCACCCATCTGCAAATGAAGATTAACTGTTCTTGAAACCACAAACCAATAGTACTAGGTTGAATATGAGTATGAGGCATCACCTATCAGGTATAAAATTAGGCATGGGATCATGTTCAAAAACATATATCTTTTTGTCACGTATGGTGAGTAAACTCGTTCATGAGTTTGATTATGCACTGCACAAGCATTTATATAATAATAATAATAACAAAATAGCAACAGACATAATATCATGTACACAAACAGGTGGCAGAAAAGTGTTAACGTCCCTGTTCAGTCTTACTCACTGAACTGAAAAATATGAAACTGCTAGGCCAAAGAGGGCTTTGATCTCACCTCCATTTTCAGTATTAAATTTTATGCCAAAATCTTCATCTGGTCCACCAGGATTGTGAGAGGCTGTGCAGATGATGCCTCCACTAGTCCTGTACTTCCGGATGATGCAGGACACTGCGGGTGTTGACAAGATTCCATTTTGGCCAATGAACAATCTGCCTACCTGCAACAATGACTTACATGTACTCTGGGCTCTGGCACCACATTCCACATCTACCTGGCTTATCCTCTCCACCCGTGGCTAAACCTAATATTTATGTCAGGGACGGTATACCCCTAGTACTGCAGTAGTATCCACAGGAAATTTACGAAGTTACATTTGATTTAGAACATGAAGGTATGTGTAATTCACCAAGGACCAGAGATGTTGCTGTCCATGTCACAATACCCTACTTAGTTCCTCCCCCCAACTCACTGATTTGGTGCTTAACCCACCTACTCCCAGCATCCTTTCATGAGAGTTCATTTGCGAATGGAACACATTAGAAAGAATATGCAGAATAAAGCATTTGGAAATACATAGATCAAATGTGAGTGAATGAGAGCCCAAGCTGTTGTTGTGGGGCGATCAGTAAGTGGGTATTTTATTCCATTCCGAAACATCCTGTGGTTTGGATGTGCCTGCTTTGTACTGTCATTCTCTGGAGACTGCATACATTCCTGTGCAGACCATAACACCGGTGGGAGATTGGGATGTCTGTGGGAGCCTTGTTCTAAAATTCCTGTGTGGATCAAAATATACCAGTGGAAGACTAGGATGTCTGTGTCAGCCCTGTTTTTCATATTCCTATGTCAATCAAATTATACCGGTGGAAGAATGGGTGTCTATGTGAACCCTGTTCTTTTTTAAAGGAGCCCTTCTTCAGTGGTTTTCCCTGGTGCAATGTTTGACAACAAATCCTTCCCCTAGATAGGAGGCAAGGTAAAAAAAAAATTCTGTCTGGAAGTATATTAAAATATGTGAAACATAAAAGTTAAGCTTGCAATGCAGGCATGTTTTATAATTATTGCCACTGAAGCCATTATATCACACTATTGCTAATGATAGTACTAATAAAACTAAATTTAAAGAACAACTAATCTGCAATATTTCTAATAATATATGTTTTAAATACTATTATTAGTCTTAATATTACTGTATTACAATATTAGAAGGTGACATTGACAATTCAACAGATCTAAGATTAAAAGTAAGAACACAATAATCATCTTCTGTTTACGACACATACATTTATATTCTTGTAACAATATTTCACCCCACTTAACATCTGCTGCACTCTCCAAACTGTCACGCTCTAAACATGAAAAACAATGGTGCTCTAATAAAGCCAGCTCCAAGAATACATGTGTCAGCAAAATCCACAGATGTAGGTCAGTGAATCTGTGCAAATCCATTTTGTGGTGAGAATAGCGATTAACGTTCAGATGCTGCTTAAAAAAATTCCACAAAAAGATTTTTTAAAAAACACGGCGATAAGGAGATTATCGAGTTGGATTTTTACTTCTAAAATGAGTTTTAAAAAACAAAATATTTATATGGAGGGATGGGGAGAAACGAATTGACATAACTTTACAGGTTACATCGCAAGAAACTTAATTTTTTCAGTAAAATTAATTACCTCATTAGCCGCACAAATTCTGGCAATGATCTGTATTGCTTCTCGAAGAAAGAATCGGCCGTCGCCGCCAACAACAAGAGTGGAGTCTTTGACTCGGTCGCCCAGAGCCCCTATCAACGTTGCATACACGAAGTTTTCAGTATAACCAGCCTGCCGGAAGATCTCCACTTTCTTTCTCAGGCCGCTTGTTCCAGGCTTCTGCCCTAAGAAAGGGGATGATGGCAGGAGTTCTATTTTCTGTTCCTGCATATTCAATAACTGCAAAATTTGCAATGAACAATTCGCTACTTTCCTGCACAAGGACAATCCCACAAGTACATTCGCATGTACTTACAAACTGTCGTCAGCTTCTGTGACCTGCTAACGACCTTAACCTTTGGACAAAGGGGAATAATGCATGCAGCTCTGAAGGTCGTGGGATCGATCATTTTAGTGACAATGGCACAATTTGTTGTTCTTGTTTTGCAAGAAAGTGAATCTGTGCATTTTGTATATATGCGGTATTAAGCTTCCTCTAATTTATGGACTTTTCACTCACTTATATACCGTACTAGGCATTTTCAAAACATGTAGTGATGTACTCTAAAAGGAAAGAGATGCTCAAACTGCCAAAGTCGGAAAGTTTGTGCACATGATATATACTATAGGACCCAATAATGATTTATTGTTAGGTTTATTATCACTGCTGTCATCCTTTTACTTGTGATCTTTAAGATGTTCATACATGCACTGAAACCCATTTTTATGTTTAAAATATTGTCTGTGGTTAAAAAGCACAAATCTTTTCAAATAATGAGAAACAAATATTGAAATTTTAGCATATTAGTGATTCACACTTTAATTCAGTATGTATCACGAAGACAATATAAATACAGCATATTATACATGTACATTACAACTGCCAGTCATCAGAACCACACAAGAATTCACCTACACTATAAACTGCATGCACACACACACACACACATGGTCATTGAGCACAGCTAAATTTGTCTAAACAAAAATAATTTTTGACATTGTTTTACAGATGAACTGGGCAGTTATCTCTGTGTTATCTCATGAGATGATGCAGGGGTACTTTGCAGTAGACACAACCTACTGTGTGGCTCAGCATCCACCATAGGTGCAGAACACCCTTTGGCCAGCTTTTTCGAGAACTGCACATGCTAGAGGCTTTGGAAATCCTGGGCCATGCGAAGTTTTCTGCTGATCAGAAACAGCATCTTTCGGATTAATTTCGCAGTCACCATATAGATATCAACAACTCATGAAGGTTTTGTTAAGCAACCAGTCTTTCAGTGAAAACATTTCATGACTTGGCTGACTGCCTTCAAGTGTGTCCACTGCTGGCCGCCAGGGCAATTCATGTGCCATGTGCTGTCATCTGTCACACCATTTCAAATACACTGTATACATTCACATAACCTATTATCATCCCATTCAAGACATTTCTTGACGGACAATGAGACAATCATGAGTATTGAGAGAGCACAATATTTCCTTTCCATTTGATCACCCTTCATTAACCCTTTGTTAGTGATGATAAAATCTCTTTACCAAATCTAACCCTTGCCACTTATACTGACTAACCCATCATCTGATGGTACTGACACGAGGAAGACTCACTCCAAATGTTTTCCCAACATACTCATTGGCTTTGGCCAAAACTGAAGAGTCAGGCCGAAGGATGGTACGTTATTTTCGTGTCCGCAAACAAAAGTCACTTCGTTAACTGAAGCGGCACTCCTGAAGATCTAGTCTGTAGCAGGTGGACACAAGAACCTGATATTAAATGTTTTTGCTTTTCATTGATTTCACCAGCTCTGTCAGTGATGTCACCTTTTTTCCCAGGCGACGGTTTTTCTTCTGCACAGTTTTCAGCTTTTTTCGATATTTGTCTAAAGCTTGGAGGGCTTGTTCTAACTTAAGCTTCATTTTTTGTGGGCTTGCTACAGAATACATGTGTTCATCGCCTGTAGAAACATCAGAAATTTGTCGATGTGCATGCTTAGAATCACTGTCTTCTTTTTCAATTGTGCTGCGCTGGCACGATGGCTGGCCAGAACAACCAAAATTTATGCTTACTGCCAGGGCCTTCCGCTGTTTCTTCATCTGTGAATAAAAAAAGAACCAGGATTTACATGCCTTTCAAAAAGATTTCTGAATGGTTTAAGATTGACGTGGACAGGTACATATCCTAATTCAAATCGTTGTGGAGAAGCATTGGACACCAAAAGCCTACTGGCACCAAGAGCCTACTGCAAAGGTCTGTGACATGTTTTCACTTATTATGCTTAAAAATAGAAACTGCAAAAGTGTAACTAAGCAAAAAAATGCTTCTTGATCATTCTCTGTGAGAGCAAAACTCAGCTTTAAAAAAGGCATAACTTTACCTTTTGTAAGTGTGGAGGGAATTTGAAGATGGTGGGAATGGCTGTGTTTCGTAAACGGATCGTCTGGCCTGTTCGATCAAAGCAGCTCTCTTCAAAGTGATCTGCACACAACTTGGAGTGTTCTGAGGGCTCAAAGCCTTCTCTCCTCATTGCTGTCACCCAGGCTTGCCGCCTGGCTGCATCTTTTGGAAACCTACCCACAGAGAATCGAAAGTGGAGATCACACACAAAAATTAAATGAAAGCTCTCCGTCTTTATGGATCACTTTCAGACTTCGACACTTCATCAATTCGTCGTGTTCGTCCCTTGTCGCTTGTGTTCATTTACTTGTGATATACACTGACTTCATCTTAAAAATCAAAATTCAAATGCATCTTTGTAAGAATAAGATCATCGATCATGTGTACCATGTACAAAAATTATTAATGATACTAATGTCGCTATATCTCTTACCTGTGAAATGATTTACCTTTGGTATGTCGATTAGAACAGTTCCATGCGACGCAACAAGCCATCCTAATCTGTGTTCACACACTCGTAGTTGGGATACAAGCTTTACACTTTCTGATCCACGCAAAATGGAGGATCGGTAACTTCCTGTAGCGATCTAGTTGCTCCAAAGTTATGCTCTGGCCAGCACAGTTAGTCTTCGATACTGTACTGTGACGAAATTCTTCCCCTAAATTATTTTTAGTTCTCATGACGACTTCTTTCGTATAGTGTAATGTACGGTTTTGCCCGCAGGGATTCAGTTTATGTTTCCCCACCACCACCCACATTTTGTTACAGCTGGAGGAACTGCGAAAAATCTTATTTAAAGTATGAAGAGATAATTCCCGAAATAGTTTTCCACCATCCTCAGGATCCTGAAGCTGCCTTTATTTCAATTTAAACGATTTCATTTGTGAAAGAATGTGTTTCCTAGTTTGCCGAACTGTTATCTCATACGTAAAGTATATGTCCTGGAGTTCTGCCCCAGCCCGGGTCATAGATTACGATTTTTTTGGGGGGTGGGGGGAGGAGAGGGGGTTAGGGGTAGAGTGAGGGTGTGGTATTAGGTATTGATGTATAAATAAGTTAATCCTGTGTCACTGCGTTAAAGGGGATGAAAGGTGGCCTGCGCAATGGTGTCCAGGCTGGGGCAGAACTCAATTCGGGAAAAAAAATTCGCGAACGGGTCCGGGTCCGGTTACTGTGGTAAATGTGGTCCGAGGAGTTAAAGTGCCAGTTATTATAGTTAAAATAGAATCATTTTTGATTTGAGCATTTGGGCTAGTGTAGAGTTGGGGTACGACCACAAGGGAAGATTCCGAGATACGAACTCTCCAACACCTCAACTCAGGTTTGGAGAACGAGTTCCAAAATATCTTTGCTGGAGACTAGGACAAACATTCGTCCAATTTAAATGCAATGAGAAAGATCTGCTGAAAGAAAGCTGGTGCTTGCTGATACTAATCACGACCAAACTTGGATGTCGCAGGCGTGAGGCGCTTGACGGCCTAGGGGGTAGGATAGGTTTTCGGTGGGTTATGCTTGGGACGAATAAAATACTCACACGGAGATATGCACTGCTTTGCCCTCCCCAAACCTGGGAATTCAACCCACTCCATTCAAAAAATAAACTAACAGAATCATACAAGACATGCTACATAATAAGATGCGGCAAAATAGCTATTTTATTCTTCCAGAACAACCTTTAGTTCAAATGTTTGTGGAGGCACAAGGCATAAGATTATCAAATACAGGATCAAACTTAACTGTAAACATGAAAAGTCAAGCAGAATAAAAAGTATCAATCTGGGCAACAATTTTGGAAAGACTCTTGGAAAACCCTGTAGTCAGTTTTTGTTATGGTGGCAGACTGCGTGGACCAGTACTTAAAGCTGGAACAAACACGTACAGTTTTGCAAATATTTCAAACCTGATTATATTATTCAGTTTTTGAGTAATGTAAAGTTGGCCGAAATTTTTAATTCTCTACAATCAAGTTGCAGAACGGGCATATGCATCTTGCATTAAACACCTTTTCAATTTTGAGAGTAAGAGAGTGTAAATGAAAGTTTGTGAACAGCCACCACACTGTCATTTTTTTTTTCAAATTACAGCTATATTGCACATAAAACTTCCCTATAACAAGATGACATGAACCAAATGAAAAGCTTGTAACAAAGCCTTTCAACAGCATTTGTTCCAAATAGATAAGGATTTGTGATAATCATTATAATGCTCTTCAACACAGCTAAGGGATTTAATCATACTCCATAGATGTAAACCTGGGTGAACCTAACTTGCATCTAAACATAACTAAAAATGCAAAGGCATGACATGAAGTGCAATGTACAATTTTTCCCCCAGTGTACAAAGCAGTATGCAATGTAAAAATCTGTCATCAAGCTAAATGGAATGAAATGAATCTAAGTATAAAGCTTTGGGTTTGAAAGTTTGAAAATTAGGAGAAATGTTTCAGATTTACATCATCCACTGAATTCTACCCTAAGAAAAGTTTCATAAAAATTTCCCACAAGACCATCATTCAGATCTTTTATCAGTAAGACAGATGTGATGAGCTTCAGAATGAAAAATATAATATTTAAAAAAAAAACCAAGGCTATTGATGTTCGCACTTCAAACTGTCAGGATTGCTACTCACATGGGTAGGGCACTAGTATCCACGTCTGCAGTTAAGCAAGAGTATGAATGGTAATTCACATAGATGTACTTAGCTACCTTTGCTATAGCAATGCTGGAAAACACTAGCTGTGAATGGTTATTGACCCACACTGGGATGGGGAAGGAAAACAGCAGCAATGGCAAGGAGATGAAAACACCTGGTGCACAAAAAGTGTGGTCTGTAATATCTTGCTCACCCATAATCCAGGTCACCAGACCAGCTTTGGTGTTTACAAAAATTCACACAACCACAGACACAATTCAATTCTGCTGGGGGTGGGGTGCAATGCAGGGGGAGGGATGAATGCAACCTAACTCCAAAACAGATACTGCAAAAACATAAATAATTGTGGAAAATACACAGATCTCCTCCCGGTGGTGCAAGATCTTTCGTTGTTATCAAAAATAGTTGTACTCCAAGGAATGTAAATCTTTATGTTCTAAAATACAAGGACATTTTTAGAAGAACAAAAGCAACAAAAAGTTTAAGATGGAATGTTTCAGATCATTGCTACATCCATTGATGTTTACTGTAAGAGTAACCTGTAAAAGATTTTTTCCAGTTTACATCATATTTGCTTCCTACTCTCTTTCCCTCTCTCTCACACACTGACTTTTTCAATTTCCAATGCTCCAGCTCTTATGTAACCCTTTTTTTTCAAGTTATAGCAACTGTAAAAGCAATTAAAGCATGGACTCAAAAGTGTTAAAGTCTCCCTGCGCCTTCCGCCTAAATGAGCCTTGATCACTTTCAATTTCACCATCTCTTTTGTGTATAATTTATGTCAGAAAGGCACTCACACTTCAACACACACTCCCACATCTAAAGACTTTACAACGAATCTTAAAAACGCATATATGTCAAATGTAAATACAATGCCCCTGAAAGACTTGGATCCAGCATAGATCTGATTAAGCACAGTCATCCACAGCTAGAGATTTCAGAAAGATTATGCACCAAGAATTACAAACTGTGCAATAAAATTAGCAACACTGATAGCAATCAGAAAAACATGGATGATCACTTTCACTGTTGTCAGTGTGCCCTGTTGTCTGCTGGCCACCATGTAAACAGTGCAAGGCAGAGCTATGGCATATACCAGACCACAGAAAGCACCAAGAAAGCTGAAAAAATATGAAAAGAATTCAAGAATGTTAACGAATGGCTGATCCACAATGAACTTCACTACTAAGGGAAGATTTTCACACATCATATTGGTGACTATATTATACAGAAAGAGGTGACTGCAGCTTGGGGTAATGATGGTACAACAAATAGAACTGGACCAAGCGAGACTAGGACAGACAGGAAGTCAACGTTTTAGGACATGGCCCCTTTTTCCGGGTGGCACAAACAGATAACAAATAACAAAAATCACTAAGTGATAAAAGTCACTAACTGTAAAAACATTGATTCAAAAGTGTTAAAGTCTCCTAGCTCTTTCCTGCTCAACGAGCCTTCATCACTTTCAATCTATCTCTCGTGTCTAAGTGATTTTTATTTTGTATTTGTTATCTGTTTGTGCTGTCCTGAAGAAGGGGCTATGGCCTGAAACGTCAACTTCCTATCTGTCCTAGCCTCGCTTGGTCCAATTCTCTTTGTTGTACCAATATTATACATCTTAACACAAGCATCATACATTGAAAAACAAACAAGATTAATAATATATTCAATACCAAGTTCTTAGGTTGAACTGACCCATTCTGTGCTAACAAATGAAGTTTACATCACACTACATCGTCAGCTGGGATGGGAGATTTTCTACAAAGTATAGCATCTCAGACTTTTCTTCTATGTTGAAGAAAACACAAGTTGTTACTAAATGCAAACTTTTACTGAACTTCATGTACTGGTTCAATATAATATTTTGTTATATTGCAAATACTCAGGTTAATATTGGCATGTAGCTTTAACACTTTTTATCAAATTAATTGTAAACTCAAGAATTCTCACTTGTGAGACAACACTCAAAGTAGACGTTTTTTTTAAAAACTAACCATTGGATATTAAGCCTTCATGTAAAGGTCATATGGTTACCTCAGAATGTGGCCTATGTGTGGAAGGAAGATTGTGAAAACCAGACAGATGGCCACAAGTATGACATTGAGCATCAATACATGCTTTAAGCTGCAAACAAGAAAATCAAAACATTTCAATTCCTTCACATAGTTATTTCCATAATTTAAATTAATGAACACAGTCAAAGCTACTGAAGAACTGAGTTATCTTTGTGTGTGAGCACTGCTCAGAAACTATTGTGGTGGTAACGTTGTCATGGCTTTAGAATTCTCTTATCTACATGAGAGACAATGCATGGTGGTAATGTCGATCTGTTTTTAACGACTTGGATATCAGCATACACATGTCTAATATGTGTCAATCAAAATGCTTCAGTTTGTTCAACCAAACACATTAACACAGATACTGAAAGTCTCCCACCATTAAAACAAAAATTTCTGATCTTTAGTTCAGTGGGACAACAAACGTTTCTCTGAAGCTCAGTTTCAAGAACTTATTATCAGAAGGGTTTGTGACTAGCGATCAGTCAAGCATAAACAATTTTATAATTTGTGTACCACTAAGCTTTCTTTTTTTTCAATTCAAACCTCGGCCAGGTAGATCCAAACAGTGAGTGCATTAACTGCGCACGAAGAATGTATGCCAGCAGAGGGAAGACACACATCATTTGCATGAAGAGACCAATTTGTGCCACAAAAGCCATTATATCACCAGGTGAAATATTGTTCAGAAAATTCTGAAAAATAACCAGACAAAATTCCTTGATGATCAGGTACAAATATCAGAATGTGCTCACTTAGGAACACACATTCACATGCATGCATACCAGCAAGCATGTCTGCACACCCACCCACACAATGATTTCAATCAGTGGATTATGCATATAATATTTAGTCTGTCTGTATCAGGAATTCTGCCATCTTATAGGCAGAACAATAATGAGAGGTCTATCCACAAGAGCCATGCCTCAATGCTAAGGAAATGCACACACCTAAGTTGACCATTTAGACCGATGTATTTCATCATAATGCTTGATTCAGCTACGTGCCTTGTTCTAGCATCCAACTAGGGTGCTAGTGATTAGTTCAGCACCACCCCCTAGGGTCTGTAGTCAAGCTAGCCCAAACAGGATTCTTCTCCGTTGAACAACAAGAATAAGATGACCTGGATTTTATTAAAGCAAGTGCCCTTTACTGTATTGTAGTCTTGTGGCACATAAGTTGAGTGCTTGACAACAAATCACCAAATACTTTTTGGAAGTTGTGTCAGACTGTACCTCTGCTCAGATCTGGATCTCCAGCATGGTTATTTTCTCTAGAACTGGTATTGTTTACAGGAGTGGCTGCTTGCTTTGACTCGGTGTAAAACAACAGTGAAACAAAATTAGCCTCTCTTTGAGTAGCTAACTGGAAGGAAGATGTGCAGACACTGAAAAGAACTAAACCAAATAGTAACCAAAACTATATTTGGAATGCAAAATTGATAACCTTTTGAGGATAGTTACATAAACTATCATGAAAGCCAACAAATAGTCACACTCATGGTTTATCAATCAATTGAAAAATACTCACATCTTTGATACATGTTTTGCTCAGTGGAAATGCAGTGAAGAACACAATTCCAATGTAAATGTATGTAAAAGCTACTAATGCATAGGCAATCCCCAAATCTCGAGGCTGCAAACAAAATGAAAGAATACAAATTAGACAATCACTTACACTACGCTGAGTATTTTCAATTATGTTTTGCTGTTCATATTAGGAGGAAAAGGACTTGGTCATGATGCCAGACTTCCACAGCATGCTAAACAATAATTTCAAACTTTCTCAAGTCTTACATTGTTTTGTGGGTTTCGTTGATTCTTAGTGATCGCCAGAATAGAGTTCTGAATGAAATATGCCAGTGCAGATATCCCAGTGAGAGCAGGAAATGTCCACTTAAACACTGCAAGACAAAAAGAAAAATTCCTATTACCAGAACCATCATACACTTCATTCAGTTCTTCATGCTCCATGAAAAAGTCCCCCCCCCCGCCCCCCAGAGCACTACTGAGACCAGTTTCTCAGCACAAACTACAAAAAGAAATGGGTTCAGTGAAGTTGCAGCATTACATTTCTTGATTTAACCCAAAGTCAGCAATAATATATATTAAGACGTGGTTTTCAGATGAACATTTTCCATTATGTACCACACACACACACACACAAAATTCCCACCAGTCTCCTGCAATCACTGTTGGCATACTTTCCTTGCATAATAAGCATATTAATAAAGATCAAAAAAAGCATCTAAAAGGATGACAAAGACCAAAAAAATTACTAGGTGTGTAGCTGGGATCATCTTTTATGTACTCCATGCTCGTTCCGAA
>SMGT01004690.1:88229-113561 GCA_004794575.1 Lanistes nyassanus
GGATGGAAGGGAGTGAGGGAGACAGGGAAAAAGGAAGAAAGAGTGAAAGAGAGAGCGGAGATAAAAAAGGGGAGGTTGGAACAATAAAGGAAGGGAGGGAGGGAGAAAGGAAAAAAGGAAGCTGTTGTCAGAACTGTTGATTGTACTAATGGCTTGGTATTCAGAGTTGTGGTATCCTCAATCATTTCACAAAGTACATGCACATAGGAAATACAGAAAACTGCTAAAGACATCATAGCCCCCCCCCCTCCCCCAACCTTCCAAATGACAGAAGCATGCTAAGGGCTTTAAGCTGTAACAAGTAACTGTATGACATGCAATCCATTTACATGCACCCTGGTGTATTCCAAGCAGATGGTAGCCATTCACTTGCAAACAAGCCAACATATCTGAACCCACATGGTTGGATGGACTGTGGCAAACATGTAGGTGAAACTATTTGGGGGTTATAGCTTTTACTCCCTCTGCTGTCTTGCACTGCCAACTCCACAAAAACTGTAGTTAAAACTGAAGACATAAAAAGCCTCACCTATAAAGAAATCCACAGACCTGAGCACTCTGTAACTCGTGTATCCATTGATTAGCGCCATTAGGAGCAGCATGCCAATACCACAGACATAACCAGCCTTGTAACAAAACACAAAACTTCTATCAGCAGTGCACTGAGGTAAGTTTTGAAAGGGGTTTCCAATTAACATAATCTTTCATACAGTTCAGCTCAAACACATCACAATTACTAGTCTGGGCAGATTAACACAGAACAACTGATTTCTAAAAAATGGCTAATGCTTGTGCAAAACAACTCAGGGGCATTTACATTTGCACGTCTGCTTTTGTATAAGGACAGCATTAAACACCATGGTAGAAACGCTCAACATGCTGGAGTTGATTTGATCAACATGGCGATGACGACAATAATGAGGAGGAGGAGGAGGAAGTCACAGTAGAGGATGGTTGTTTGTTGTCATGGCAACACTGAAGGCTGTCCCATGACAGGGTTAAGAGGAGCAGAAGGTGATGAAAGCCAAATGTTAGGAGAAGAGAAAGGAGTAGCTATGTGGAGTAACCAGAAAAAAACCCAGATAGCTACTACTGCAAACATGTGCCACATATAGACAAGGTACCTGTGCTAAATCAGAATCCCAAACCTGCTGTCCTATGGCCAAACCCAGAACAGGAGAAAGAGGTGGCGGTTGAGGAAACAGACGATGATGATAATAATAAAAGGGAAGGTAACAATATACACATTCAAACGTCAAAAAAAGTTTTTTTTAACCATTTCTCTGAACATCATCAATTTTTTTTAACTGTTATGGCTCGTACCTTATCTGAACCATATGCAAAAATATTGTTGCTATATCCACAGCAGAAGGAACTGACCTGCTTGACTGCCCATGGCATGCTCAGAACAGATGTTCCCATCATAGTGTTCCATAATGCGAAGCTACAACATAAACATCTTTTCTTTACTTTGTGTATTTATCCCACAGTGCAGCCTGCTTAACATGCATTTAATAGGACAAAAACAAATTTTGCTTGAGTCATCTAATTCTCTTCTGAACAAAATGAAATGAAATCAGCTTTTGTCAGTGCACTTGTTATGCCTAGAAACTAAGAATCACTGGCTGATATTCAATCAAGTTAATTCTAAGATAAGTTTAACATGAACAATGTGTGGAAAATCTTGGTGTGTGTGTGTGTGCATGTGTAAATGCCTGCATTGAATATACATGACAACATGCATCTGAGTGCGCATAAACACACTCACATACACAAAATAGATCATGTACATGTATATGGTTTGTTACATGCAAAAGGTAAACTGCAGCAAAAGAAGAAAAATCAGATTGACAAAGGCACCAGGTGTCCAGCAATGCACATTCCATGTTTATTCACTAAAAGCAGTTAACCTTCCTGGAAAGTTAACTCTCCCACCACCTAAGTGACAAAGTCTTATTTCCTTCATTCTACTTTGTACTGCATTGTACTTTGCACCCACTCAGATATTTCCTAATACAAAACAATGCTTCAAATGGAATCTATTCAACTTTTATTTTCTTTTCACCCCTCTTTTTTAGAAAAACTTAAATTTGTCCTTACATGGTTATGATGCTGCTCTGCTCTCCAGAAACAGGTACCAAAATTCGAATCAGGAAATTTTCAGGAACCACATGGTCAGGCATAAGCTATATGTGCCACAAAAAAACAATACGAAAACCTGAATGTGCATTATACAAAGGGGAAAGGGTGATGGATAACTGATGAGCATGCACAGGCGGAGTGATGGAGAAGCTCCAAAATTTTCACCGATCTGATGAGTAAGTAATTTTTGAAAGTTACTAGCCCATTGAAATTTCCCTTAGCCTAAGTTGTGGGTTTTATTTATTTATTTTTTTTTAACTTGGGAGCTAATAAACAACAAACGAGGACCGAGCAATTACATTATCAATACAACAAGAAGTACTTGAAACACTCAAAAGTAACCATATGCAGACGCATGCAACCAAGTGAGCTTACCGTACCCAAACACATAGCAAAGAGAGGGTTGAAAGAAAGGGACCATGCAGATCCTCAAAAAAGATCTGCCATCCCTTTCTTTACAATGATGCTAGTCTTCACACAGCTAACCCTCGGTACACAACGTGATAATATCGTTAAAGAATTCATTCTATAATTATAGAATGCAATTCTTTATGTACCATGAGGATTATACCCATTCCCCTCTTGGCACCCCATATCTAGATCACAGATGATTTTGATTCTAGAATATATATGAAAAGATTTTCCTGCAATCCACAGTTGGAGATTTCTGCGTGTTAATGGACACACAATCATTCATTATCACCATGCCTAATAAAATAAAAAACTGGCTTGCATTAGTAATAAAATTTAGTGACGCACTGCCTCAATCACCCACCAGAAGCAAAATTCTTAATCTTACCAGGTTACTGTCAGGATGTGGAGCCAGGCGAGAATAATATCTGTACCGTGATAGAAGGGCATCTATCTCGGCATTGTCCTCTGCAATAGCCACTCCATCATCGTTGATTGAAGCATAGCAAGCTACAGGTTGCCTTCAAAATCAAGAAGAAACAAAACGACAATTCAGTAGACTAGCTTCATGGTCTTGCTATATAACGCTGATGCGATTTCTCAAAAGCAGGTTACTAAAAAAAACAACATTATCACCAGTTTCTTCCTCACATGCTTGTATACTATCTGCACCCATGCTCACACGTGCATGCACACCCCCACTCCCACCCACCCACCCACAATACACACATACAAAACAGCAAGAGAGATATGTATAAACATTAATGTACATGAAGTTGTAAAAAATTATTTACCTGATTATGCATTCCTCTTCGTGTGATTGTTCAGACTTAAGCTGTTGCTGGTAGGAACTTCTTTGTGTGGTTTCATTTTTTGCCCCAGATCTTGGGGCAAAACAAATAATTCTAAACTTAGAAATGCATTCTAGGAAACGAAACTCTTACAGTCAATCATAAAAGCCTAAAAGAAAAATCAGCATATTATACAGAAGCAATTACAACCATTTCTTAATAGGAGGAATTTCGGATGCTACCCTGATAAGCAGAAAAAACATCTATAGTATACTAGACTCTGCGCACACCTGATTGTTGCATACCTTTTCTCAAAATCCTGTGATATGGTATGCCTGGATTGCTATGACATAAAGATACTGTTAAAGTTATCTATGATCATTTCTTCTGCCATAGCGATCAGTTAAATTTAAATGGCCCAGCACCGAAGCTGTCAGAAGACAGATGAGATATAATAATCTATTTCACAGTCTCATAAACATCCACACTTATAGCATTGAGCTTTTTTAAAAAGTAAACTCAAAGTGAGATATCTATTCTTTGTTCTCTAGTCAAAAACTGACAAAAGAACTCTGAAAGGTTCGTGGTTTTAGTTTATCTATTCTAAGTTTATCTATTCACTCTTGAGAGTCAGAGCTAGTGTGTGAAGAAACTCCCTCTCGGCCTCTGATTCAGTGATTCAGATTGTGAGTGTAATTCTGATCAGTGCTTTACACTGAGTTACAACCTTTTATCAGATGAAACAACTGAATGAGCCTCTTCAAAAGGTATCTGTCGGCTTTGGTTACTCCCCATCGCTGATTTAAAAAAAGCGCAATTTAAGCCATACAGGGTCACGCCTGCTGTTTGTGGTCATGTGTTGACACAGCAATAACTTGAATAAGGGTCAATCGGAAGTACAGAGCGACCTTCAACTTTGCTGTGGGTCGTTAGGGGATGAAGCGGAAGTAGCCCCCCCCCCCATCTAACGCTATTGAGGGTGCGTCATCACTTATCTACACTAGGCGTTGTGTCATTGGGCTGTGGTTTGAAAAAAAAATTTTTCGTAAATGTGCCTTCAGCTTGCATCAACCACCTGAATATAAAGATTCCTTCAATCTGAATCTACTCTAAATTCTGCGTCCAAGTGGTGAAAAAAAGAGGAAAGATTGAGGCAGAAGAGCTGCTAGTATAATAAATAGTAAAATACGTTGGTTGAGTGTTGACTGTTCTTCCTGGTTAAGGCTCGTGGTTTACAGAGGTTTCCAGATTGCGTGTTCTTGAGTCCTAGAGGGTTGCCAAAGAGCTGAGGCAGAGTTCGGATCCATGACAAATATGGCACCCCCGCAGAAGATAACGTCGTTCTTTCTTACCATCCTCTTGCTGGCGTGGATAACAGTTACTTACGGTAAGACGTCAGTTTAAATTAGATCTATCATCTAGTCTCCCACAAACTAGGATGATAAACTAGATAAAGTTAAAGAAAATGAATTTGAAAGTTCATCGTTAAAGATTGCCGGTCAGTGTCACTGGGGCATTGTCTTTGCTGCCAGGTGCATTCAGCAGCGGTGGAGACAGAATTCTTTTAAAGGATGTATCGGCACTCACCCTTCACAAGGATAAAATGACAACACATCGCAGGTCTCAACCCGTTCCTCAGGTACTCATGAATGACGTTTGGGCTTTAATTATAAAGGTCTAAACTTTTTTTAAAATATATTTTTAGTGTAGTTTCTTTAGAAGTACTGTTGTGCTGTTCGTCGTTTTGAATGGCCACTTTGTTACTGTTAATCCTTGTTTTTTGTTCAATATAAAGTTAAGAAAACTGGACATGGCGAGTATTAGTAATTTTGAGGTTTGCGTTCTGTTTCATTGGTAATATAAGATATTAAAATATTAATGCTAAATAGTTTTTCTTTTAGCATTGATTATGGTGCTTACATCATTTGGATTCATGATGAAAACAATGAAATGTGTGTTATGATAATATCACAAACATCTACTTTGTAATGTAAGTGTAGGAGATCCAGTGAGATTTTTGAAATAAATAATATTTACTTTTAATATTTAAAATAAAAAATATTTACTTTTATGCATCATTAGCTTTAAAGACTGTTTTATTGGCAGAACATTAGGGCTGTATGGATGCTTTTCTGTTTTTTCTTGCGTGTGTGTGTGTGGGGGGGGGAGGCAGGGAAACATGAATAGGAGATTTTTTAATGTCAATTTTTGAATTTATCATTAGTTTGGTTGCCTTGTGTGGAGAATACGACAACATGGCAGTACTATACTCCTTATAGCTAATGATTTGCTCATATGTATTCTACCTTTTCAGCTAAAATGTGTTGGTGGCAGTGCTTATGGATATTTCACCCCAGATGTTGTCCAGTGTTACAATCGTGGCTTTGATGGCAATGATGTCCAGGTAATCCTTTTAGTTCAGGTTGGATCATGTATCTTATTCTGAATTCATGGCTGTTTTATCAAGGTTATGTTAAAAATGTAATCACAAAACAGAGTGACCCATGTGATCAACATAAAATGGAGACTTCACTCCAGTATTCACTCACTCCAGCTTTTATGTCAGCATGTTTCATAATATGTTGTTCAGCCTTCTTTTGTGATGAGTTGTGGTTACAGTTTAAGGTTATAAGTGCTGTCCTAGAAATTTTCCTAATTGGGATTTTATTTTAAACCAGTGGGAATGCCGCTCAGAGATGGAAAATGACTACAAATTCGGCAGACTGGACGTTACCTGTGAGGGTTATGACTACCCTGGTGATCCTTATGTGCTGAAGGGATCATGTGGTGTATGTATAAACCTAAGCCAAAGAGCTTTTGTGTCTGTTCCTTCATCAGATTGGTTGCCATTTTTTCACCCTTTTTCTTTGACCTGTCATGAAGCGTATGCACACATGCGCAAATGCTTCCTTTCACGTATATGGACATGTACATCTTTTTCCGAACTGTTCCACATTTTCTGTAATTGTGTAATCATCAGAAACAATAACAGCCATGATCCAAACTTGCTTTCTTTATTTTGCTATAAAAGGTACGCTGAAATGGTACAGGAACTGTTTATCAGAACTGCAGCTTAGAAATAGAAAAGTTAAAAGAAAAATAAGTGACTGCCGCTTGGAGGATAAGCCCAAATAAATGTAAAACAAGGGAACTGTACCAAGCTAGAAAAGGACAAAGACGAAGATTTTAATAGAACGTCTTTGGTAGTTAAAGATGTACTTGTTTCATCTGTATGTTCATCCTTTCCAGTTTGTGAGTGTGAAGACAAGCTTTTCATTTGTCTTTCTTTTCGTGACTCTGTTTCAAAGCTGGAGTACGAAATTGATTTCACCAAGGAAGGTGAAAAACGCCACAAGCAACAGCAAAGTCACAGCTACAGCTATTCACATGGTGATAACAGCCACAGCAGCAACTATGACACAGGGTGTGTACTGAGCTAGTCTTCTCTTTGTCCTGATGGTGCAGCGGCAAGTTGTATCCAGACAATTTAACAGAAAAGCAGCCTGATGGAGAAAACTTTGTGTTGCATGTAAATATGTCTAAATATACAGTGGTTTTCATGTTATTTATATTTTACAAATTTGACAACAAAATTATTATTTGTAAAACTGGTGCCAAATTTCCATGCTGTTTTAAATCTGTTTTTAGGTTGGGAAAGAATGCTGGGCACTTCTTTGGTCATTTATTGTTCATTGGTGGTGCAGCTGTTGTCATCTATATAGTGTACAAGACCTGCCTGGCATCAGACAGATCTGAGACGGGCACTGATGACTCTCATCGCCCAGATTTTAGAGCAAACAACCGGCCACCACCATACGGCTTCAGGCCAGACTACATGCCTGGGCAAGGTGCATTTCAGAACATTTTGCTTGGTTTTGATAAATCAACTTCTAACTTCTCCAAATCATGGCTCTGGCATTAAAACCTTTTTGCAAACAAGTAATTTTCCTAATGTCGTTTTCACTTCTCTGGTGTTGTACCAATTACATCTTTGAAAGCTGTGAGAATCTTAAGCCGATGGGCTATATTATGTAGCATAGGCGATACAGATGCTAACTTTTTTGCTTGCTGTCCAGATTCATGCCATTCCTCATACACTGACGCAAGTGGCTTCACAAGTTCAGGAGCCAGCACTGGCACTGGAGGTTTCTGGACTGGTGCAGCAACAGGAGGACTGCTGGGATACCTTTTGGGTCGGAACACTGGCTACACTCAGTACCACCAGCCCAACACTGGCTACAGTTACGGCTCTCCATGGGGCGCTCCTCGGGCTCGGTCATTCTTTGGTGGCAGCAGTCCATGGTCTGGCAGCTCTGTGGGCAGCAGCAGTAGCTCTGGCACCCACACGTCAACAGGCTTTGGAGGTACAAAGAGGCGATAGAACCAGAGACATTTTGCAGCATGCTGGGCTGCATCAAATTTAAGGCTGCGATATTTCCAAGGTATAACTAAAAGATTTGAATTCCTTATAAGGAAACTTCAGCAAGCATAGACACCACAATATCCAGCACTGTGCCCTGTTTCCAACGAAAATAAAGAGGGGAGTATTGTGATTTCAGTGATATTTGAAATCTGTACTGTGGACTTTGGATGCTTACCTGTTTACCTGTTTGCCTTGGAATCGGATCTGATTGGTTAAGTGCATTGTTCACAATCCGAGTAACACTTGTGTGAAACCAAAATCAGCTCAGCCTAGGTGTTCACACCTGGGGAACATTTCTGTTTCTGTTTATAAACAAATCCCAAGCATAATTCGCATTCAATAAATTTAGGGAAAAAGTGATGCATTGTTATTTATGCTGTGTTCTCGCTGTGCAAACTTTGTTTTTATTTGTAAAAATAGACCATTTGGAGGCATTTCCACAAATTTGTCCAGGTACAGTATGGTGTCATTACTGTAACAAGGTCTCCAAAAATGATGCAGTGGAACTTCTGACATCTTTCAGCATATCCTAAAAAGTTTGATTTTGGTTCTTGTGAAGTCTCAGTACTTTTCACCTGAAAATGGTGGGAATTTACCCTTGGGGTTTGTTTATTTATTTTTTAAACAGATCTTCTGGATTTTCTGAAACTAAAATTGAAATGTCTGAAGTTGTACTACATGTGCGAGGAGGCATCAGAATATTGTAAATATTTCTTGCAGTTTTAATGCTGTCATGTTAAGTCAGAATATTGTAATAATATTTAAATGTATCAGAACTATTCCAGACACCCGACCTTTCCTACAGTTATTGCAACATAGATATAGACTTGAGAGATACCTTTATGTTTACAAAAATGTAATGTGGCTCCCTTATAGAACATTAACAGTATCGGTTACAATATGTCAGTTGTAGCTTACAAGTCACATTGTTTTTTTCTAATTAACCTCCTAGCCAGGTATAAACGTGTGGGGAGAGAGGGGTGGACTGCATGGTTTTTTTGTTCTGGGTGTCTGGATGTTGGTGTTACGGCAAATAAAAAAAAATATTTAAATGTTTCAAAATTGTTATTTAATATTGCCTTGATTGAGCTAGAATCTATCGAAAAGTATTTATCTTTCAGTATGTTAAATTGTTGTTTGAAAACAATAAAAAAAAATTTCAGAAGTGTTTAGTAATTAACCATTAAAAAAGGGGCTGAGGAGAAATTGCATGCTGTGAGAGGGGAGAGGTTGGGGGACAAATCAATCCATCAAAGGGGCCTGATTGAGGACAGCCACCTTGTGTGTGTTTTAAAGGATCGCCCAACTAGGGCTTCATATGTGGCGTATAAAAAATCATCCACCCATCCTTCTTCCGCTGACATCAAGCCTTGAGGCGCCCACTTTTATGATTGATGTGAAAAGTCCACTCCAGCCAGTCGGAGACCAAATCATTAGTTGGGTATTAAAAGTGTCAGAGCAATTGAATGATTGGAACTTCCAAAACGCAGCTGGCATAGAGCAGCACTTTATGTAGCTTTTAAATATAAAATTAGAAGATTATGAGTGGTATGAAAAATTTCATCAACATACGGCCTGCACATGCATCTAATTACAGTACATAGATTACCTGGCTTCTTTCTTTGGTGTGTGTGTGTGTGTGTGTTGGAGGGGGGTGGTGGGGGGAATTAGTAACATTTTCATCATTTGCTGATATATGCACTGTATCGCCTTAAGGTAAAACGCACAATTTCGAGTACAGTGATGAAGCCAATGATGTTTGCTCGTGAGCCTATACAATGCAGACTCGAATAAGCGGATGAACTTTGAGACCATGAAACGTATTTGATATTTCCAACCACTATAGGTGTGTGCACAAATATGAAACCTAATACACAGATTCTTCAGTTTATGTGTTGTGTAGATAGATCAAAATACAAGATACAGCGATACAAATTACATAATGCCATCACACAGATTAACCAGTGCACAGCCCACAAACTGGTCGGAAGCTGTGATCTTCCTCTGGTGAATGCAGGAATCTTTACTTCTCATCACAATATCAGCAATGTCAAAGCCCCTGTCAGCTAGTATCAAGTCATTTGAAAGTAGATTGTTCAGATACCCACTGTTTTCAGTAATTTTTTTATCACTTGCTTGGCCATCCCACCCCTTTGAAATAAAAGAAATGTGCCCCTGTGGTGTTATTAAAATGAGATATTTTATAGTATTGCTGTGTTTGTAATTAGACCTTGTTGCAGCAGGGCATGATGACCTGTCTATAGAAACCTCAAAACAGTCAATTTTTGATACCACTCATCTCCAAGGATAAGGCTTGAATTGCTTTGGTAAACTTATCTTTATCACATGTCTCCATGGGCAGAAAACAAGATGGTGTAACCTCAGATACATTACACTGTTTCGTGAAAAATCTTTGCGGCAGTTACTCTTGCCACACCAAATATGTATGCCAAATGCTGCAGTTGAGTATTCAGCCTCATGTGCATCAGTGTGAGTAAAATTGCCTGAAAGGGTGTGAGGGCAAGCTGTTTATCAGATGGGGGGTGTAGGGGTGGCAAGACAAAGTCCAACATAGTCTTTAGTGTTAGGAAGCTGCTAATTCCCATAAAATATCATGCAGTGTCATCATTTTCTTCGAAACTCTCCAGGTTCATGTGCTTTCTTTACAAGTTCGAAGTACAGTGCCCGTAGTAAGAGTGGTTCACAATTCTGGTGATCAAGGGTACAAGACTGTGCACCACTGCTTAGCAAGGGATGTTGGGATAGGGTCAAGATAAAAGAACGTTGTATGAGGTTTTATGATGAGGTCAAAAATGTCGCACTCAGTCACAGGCTGGAAGAAGTACAGTGCCGGGCCATCAAAGTGAACAAAGGACGGTGGTGGGGTCAGGCGACAGTCGAGGTCATCGCGAATCTGCTTGATCTTGCTGGAGAAAAAGTCACAGAACGCATCAGGAAGTTCTGATTTACCGACGTTGGAAGGACGGGGAGGAGTCGTGCATCTGCCCAGAAGTTCCTTAGAAATAGAGAACAGCTGTTTACTGGAGGCGCACTTGACAAGCCTGGCTTCGATATACGCTCTCTTGGCCGAGCTGACGGTCGGCTTGACAGCAGCACGTTAATCCTTGGCGAGAAGCTGCCTGTGGACAGTAACTCGGGAGGCTCTCCAGCGGCGCTCTGCTTCCCTCCGTCTGCGCCTGGCAACTCTCACCTCCTCATTCAGCCAGGGTGCAGACGGACGGTCACTGACGGATCTGGAGGTCAAAGGGACGAGGCGGTCAAAATATTCCTGAGACCCTCGCTGTATATAGACGCCATCCAGAGACAGACGACTTGAATCAACGCGTACCACAACCCAGCCCAGGATGTGACCGCGTCTGTGGGTGGAAACACGGACAAGCTGCTGATAGCCAAGGTTCTGGAAAACAGCCTTGAGTGTGTCCACCTCTCTGTCGGAGGTATCATCAAAGCGAAAATCCCCCAAAATGCGTAAATCTAAACGATACACGTCTATGACTTATATAAACAGACTGATGCAATAATGGGCTGGGAGCACAGAAAACGGAGGCCTACAAAATACAGTTTATGTTCCTGTGTATCTTTGCGTGCCCCAGTTTCATCTGTTGTACCAGAATCGAAACAAAATCGATGATTGCTTTTTATTGTGCGGTGTCAGACCCCTATAGCTCCCGCTTCCCTCTCCCACAATGCATTTCACTCATTGGACACCAAAAGACAGCACGAACAGCAGACATGGCACTTTGAAAATTACTGACTTCCACTGATGTATTGTTGCTAAATATTGTATAACTGCAAAATCTGCATCGTATACTAGACCTTAAAAATAAGATGCCGTAATGTGTCGGTCGCCAGGTTTGCCCTCCCACAGGAGCAGATAACTTTTAAGGGGGGTATTCAATTATTTAGAGGGGACGTTCTCAAGGGTCTCTTGACCTCGGACAAATATATACTTCATGCATGCACGCACGCACACGCACACGCACACGCACGCACCTAAAAGTGAAAACGAGAATGACTGACCGCGGTCAGTCCGTGGTATATCACTTGTGGCGACGTCTAGCCACATCGATCGAGTGACGTCACTGACGCCAACTCTCTCTCCTCTCCCCTGGTCTTCGATCTACCCACCCCTCCTCCCTTCTCTTCTCCCTTTCTCGCATCATCCTTTCGCTGTCTGTCTGTTTGTCGTCTCTGTCTCTGTTCTCGCATCTCTTTCCTTTACCTGCCCCCTCTACTCTATTTCCCAGTGCTCCCCTCGCCCTCTCTGTCTGTCTTTCGAGCTCCCTTTCTCTTTCTCTCTCTCTCTCTCGAGCTCCCTTTCTCTCTCGCTCGAGCTCTCTGACATTTGAGAGGTATTAGCTCCCCCGTGGGGTTTCTGTCTGTCTGAACCTTCCGTTCACGATAGTGTTTGTCAGATGTCTTCAATCTGTGTATGCAGAATCAACTCATCCCTCCCCCTCCCACCTTCCCTCCAACAGCGGAACAATATAAAATGGTTCCATAGCAAAAATTCCTGACAGATGAGGTATTTAGATGACACCTGAGCGCAAGTTATCAAGAGACCGTTAGAAATGCGAGTTTGATAAGATTTTCGAACCAACTTGTGTTATTTTTAATAAGGGGTCGAGGTGATAGAATAATTATCATTTTCGCATCGAACGTTGATCCCAGATTTTCTTCCGAGTTCAGACAGAGTTTGATTCGTCTCTAAACAAATTCATGTCTTGCGAATTTAGCACCGAGCTGCAGCCACATTTGAACTCCATCTATGCGGCATGCATAAATGGACCAGGTCAGCGAAAGCCATACGAGGTATGTATATGTTCATCAGCATAAAATAATGTGTGTGTGTGTGTGTGTGTGAGGGGAGGGGGTGACGTCTTCATTATAATATTACCATGGAATAATAATTTCAAGGCCTGTTGAACAAACACAGCTGTTACACATTGAAGACTACGTCTATAATGCATGTGTGATATAGCGACACACCTATAGCAGTTATACAGACTAACACCACAGTTTCCCAGTTCTCACAAAACCTACTGTCTCCAGTAATAAACGATTCCAACCCCTAGGCTATAATGAAATTTACCTTCGAAACTGTTGTCGCTGAAAGGCTGGTCCATCCAGCAAATTTCTCTTATGTTCAAAGAAAACTTATCGGGTATCGCATTTCAGGAAAAAGCGAAAATGTGCGTTTACACGAATAAATGCACGCACATGTAGGGACTATATCTCGGCACTAACGCGAGAAATAAGTGGATTTCGTCTTTACGTAAACGCAATGTTCCGCGTAGCGTAGTGTACATATCACCTGTACATATCGGGCGGCAGCTGACAAAGATGACGTGAATTCCTCTCTCCTGGGTCCGGTTGCATAGGCGTTCGTATGTGCCCTACCCTTCAGAACAGTCATCGTTAGGCCTACGTGTTTTCCCTGTGTAATTTACGCACACTTTAAGGCGCACATAGGAGATAATAAGACCATGCTAGGAACACTCCTTCAGCATTTCCGAATACTCTACATCTTTGCCTGACAGACTCACATCGACATACAGCACGACGAAAAACTCGATGGCGCCCCCATCGAGACGATAACAGAGGAAGAAAGAGAGGCGATGAAGCTGAAAAAAGTTTTTGCCTACATGGCGGAAACCTCTGTCTTTCACGGAACAGGAAAAATCTACTCGGCTAACAACCGGCTTACTAAGGTATCTTGCAGCACATTCTCTGTTCACGCACTATGCATTCGACAGTCGCGTCTGAGACATTTTGCGTACATCTTTTGTTTGTTTGTTTGTTTGTTTTTTTACTCTGTTACTGAATTTGTCCAGCCTGCGCTGGATTGTAAAATAAACGGTAGGAACTGCACGCTGTTTTCAAATCGTGAGTTAGAAGAAGGGATTACATGTTATGCATTTTTTTAAATTTCATGTCGTCGGCAGGCATTCTGGCTTACACTAGTCGTCGCAGCATACATTCTTATGCTGGTACAGCTGAGGGGTTTGTTTGCGTTAAGTTACCAATTAAAGATAATGCAGTTTTTTTGGTTATTTTCACATGTTAATAAGATTACACTAAAAGAATCGCTGTGAACATTACAAATACTATAATCGAGTTTACTTTCAACATATCCATATGCTTCATAGCTGAACATGTCCAATGACCAACAGACAGAAATCCCGAGTCAAGACACTGCTTCATTATCTTGAATATCCACTTTCTCATAGGAATATTTCAGCCGACCCGTCAAGACGGAAGTGAGGTTAGGATTTAGTCCGCTGGCGCTCCCGGCAGTGACTATATGCAATGTGAACACCCTGCGCATCTCAAAAGTTAGCTTGCTTTCCTGCAGAACTCTGAAGGCGTTAGGTCTCCCCTTCCTTGGAGAGGTAAGAATAAAAGTGCATTTTTTTATGTCTTCTGTATTATTGATTTTCCTTTTAAGATGTGTGAGCCGTTCTGATTTTACATCTAGCGTTAACACTGAATGTTGTTGAAGTATACGTTGTTTGTTACCTGGCACGGCAATCAGAACTCGTTTCATGTTTGATTGGTGTGGACTTTATTGAAGACTGCAGGACTGATTTTAACAAAATGTAAAGAATCACAGCTTTGGACTCTAAATGTGAAAAAAAATCAACTAGATATCTACTACGGTGGTGAAAACAGGAGGAACATGAGATGGGTTAGACAGATAATTATATACCAAGTAACAATGAGAATAATATTTGAAAATACTATTTTATTTTATCCTCTGTAGGACTCATGTGCAGAGACGAACGGTAGCAAGGAATACGAGGACTTTGAGTACGATGTTGTGTGTGTGGGCGAGGATTGCCGCCTACAGATGAACGATGACGGTGTTGATGATTACATCAAGCGCCGGAGAGAGATAACAAGGGCCTTGAAAAATGAGAGCAGGTGCATGCGTTAGCTGGTTTATCGTTACTGGTCGATCAGCTTTTGCCATCAACGTAACTACATGTAGTAGCTAAGACAGCTGCACAAATCGCAGCCACAGTCAGTCGACCCTTTGTTTACACTTTTTTTCCGAGTCCAAATAGTTGTTTATTAACATCCCGTCATTAACGGTGGGAAGAGAGAGGGTGATAGAGATGGCAATAGACGATCGAGGAAGGGAGGGGCAGCGAAAATATAACCGGGGAGAAACCCCCGCGATGGGTAACAACCTCATGCAGGGAACATGTGTGCCGGACACGGGATCCGAGCCACAGACCTCTATATCGCTGGCCGGTACTCATCACCACTGTGCGTCACTGTGGCCACCTTCCGCCCTCTCATAGTATGACCCCAAAATTACAGGTCTTCAATAGTGGAAGGTCACTGGTTAATACTTTGTATTGACTTTTTAAAATTCATAAACATCTTGACTGATGGCAATAATGAAAAGAATTGACAGGTAGAGAGCTTGAGTTTAGTCATATTTTATATGAGAAGGACGCGATATCCCTTGTAAAGATCCAGCATTGCTTGGGCGCGTGCGCGCGTGCGTGTGTGCGTACGAGTGTGCGTGCTTATGTATGTGTGTGCCTGCCCGTGTGCGTGCGAACGAGCGTGCGTGCTGGGATTTTGTGTGTGTACACAGGGAAGTCCGTACTGCTGCAGGGCATCAGATCGAAGACATGCTGATCAGCTGTTACCTCCTTGACCACAAGTGTAGTTATTTGTAAGACCAACCAACACCGCGTGTCTACAAACCCCTAAACTCTTTTACTTCTCTTTACTCTCTTTCGCATCCCTTGCAATTGCACTGGATTAGCATTCCGTAACTTAAAGGGATTCTGAAGCAATCTTTCACTGTGCAGACTATTATTGATCATAACTGATTTATTATGGATACAAACTGTCCGTAAATAACTATATTTAGGTAATAGTTTGGGGGCTTCGAGTCATGTAAATAAATATACAGTCTGGACGGTCAAGACTTTCCCACCTGTGTTTCAGGAACTTCACTCATATTTTGTCCAGCAACTATGGGAACTGCTACACAATCTCTTCTCCACGACAGAGAGCCTCGCGAAGTGGATCACAGAATGGTGCGTTGCACTATTGTCTTCAGTCACTGCTATAATCCTATACTTCTCTCTTCCACACACGTACCCACACACACACACACGTACACACACACACACACGTACCCCCCCACACATACCCACACACGTACACACACACACACACGTACCCCCCCCACACATACCGACCCACCCACACCCACACACACACGCGTACCCACACACACGCACGTACCCACACACACGCGTACCCCACATACACGTACCCACACCCACACACGTACCCACACACACACGTACCCTAGCTCTTTTAAGCGCCCACAGCTAATGACACACCGTCACTTCTTTGTGTGAATGTCCTTCTCTGCATCTGTTTTTGCCCATCTTTCACTCCTGTACGTAGTCTCCACGTGTGAAATGAAATTAATTCTAATTAACCTTGCATATTTTGTGTCCAAACCTTACTTAATCAACAAAGAACAAATGAGAACAGAGCGCTATAAAATCGTCAATGGACAATCCCAGAGAAGATCTGCCACGCTCCTTACTTTCGATTCTCTCTTTGCTACGTGTTTGGGTACGGTAGGCTCCCTTGTTTGCATACGTCAGCATACGGGTATGTCTAGCGCTGCCAGTACCTTGTTGGGATTGTCCTTACTTAATCCACGAGCCGCGAGGAATGTATATTATTAAGGCAGAGCAAGGACAGTTCTTACTATGGGTGTTTCCAGAATTTATTTTCAGGAAATTCCCTGCGTAAACCAGGCGCACCGAAGTGTGTGTGTGTGTGCGTGTTTGGTGTGTATTTATAAATATATATATATTTGGTGTGTATTTATATACGGGTTTCTGCCTTCAAACTTCGTGCTTATTTGCACTCAGGACTGGAACTGACTCTAAATCTGGAAACAGAACAGTTCGTGTCGTCATACAAGGCAGCCTACGGTCTTCGCGTTGTGGTGCACGAGCACGGCACGCGACCGTTTCCCAGCAGCGAGGGCTTCACGGTATCAGCAGGCACAGAGGCACACATTGGACTGCGGCTGGTGGGTGAAGGCGGTGATGCTGTCCTGAAGACATGCGCCAAAAAAAAAAAAGGCGACTCGCGTGCAACTGTTTAACTGTCCCTGCCTGCGCAAAGCAAAAAAGCAATGATTTCCATGCAATATCGTCAGACATCATAACAACGATCTGGGTTTAATCAAGGGTTTACCCACCTCCACTGTTTTTGTTGTTGTTGTTGGTTTTTTTTTTGGCGTGGGGAGGGGAGTAAATTACGCTTACATAATTGTTTAACTGCTGTGGTATTTTTAACGTGCAGACGCGGATCAGCCGACTTGGAGGTGTGTACGGCGACTGTGTAGAAGACAAAACTCTGGAAGTACTGACTGGTTACAAATACACCATTCGAGTGAGTTTCTTTTCTGACCTTTTCCACCAGTAAGCTATAGGTTCCTGCTTTACTTCCTCTGTGGATCTGAATCTGTCCGTCGCTTGACTCAAGTTACGTCATGCCAGAACTTCCATTCACGCGGGCTGCAAGTGTTCTAGCTTTGTGCATAAGCGTGCGTTGTCGTGGGCTTTGAGAACACCACAACTTTCGTTGCAGCACTGTCGAGAGGAATGTCTCCGGACTCTGATACACACCACCTGTCACTGTGTGAAGGTGATGGACGATCACGATGACCACCATTCTCATCACCTGGAAAACTCCACCAGAGCAGACCACAGGCTATGTGGCACTCAGAAAGCGGGTAGGTCCAATGAATCGACGTGCCTCCAAATGTCTGGGTCGAATAATTATATCCCCTGGGAAAGTTTAAACCTAGCTCATGGCACAACACATTTTGTGTGTGTGTGGGGGGGGGGGGGGGGGGGCGGAAACGTTGTTTATTATTTAAAGTTTCACACAGGCCAGATATTTATGACTTTGTGTGCTGCCTAATAACATAACTCTGTGTTTAAGTTTTATATCTATGTACTATTCGCGGACTTGAAAACAGACGTATTTCTCAAACCGCTGAATGCATCGCGTAAAAAAAAGACCTATTCTGAACCTGCGTCAGTCGCTGTGACACTATAGTACTTGCGTGGCTTCGACCAATCTGGATCTCTGCAGATGCTGAATGCATCAAGGCAGTCCAGGACGAGTACATCCACACAGATGGAGCGACGTGCAAATGTGGCACTCCATGCTTGTAAGTTCAGCGTTTTATTAATTAATTGTTACTAATGTTACTAACAGCTGATTTCTTAGTAAAATGATACTGAATTTAACGAGAGTTAGTGAACATACACTCTCTACCCCCAAGGCACAAAAGAGGTTAGCAAAGACTTTGAACGAAATAATTTTAGCCATTGGCAAGAAAAATACTGGCGTGATATTATTTTTACATGGTTTCCGCAGGGAGAGTGTGTACGAAGCTACCATCACGAGTCGGACATGGCCTGTTTTGAGCTATATGGTGAGGATACGTAACATACATCAAAATTAACAGCTCAAACAGCTAAATGTCTATGCATCAAAGTTTCTGAAGGTGAGACTGATGATGTTAACTGTTGGTCTCATGCATGCAGGAGACCCTGGAGAAGGAAGCCTGCAAGACAAATGCCAACAGCCCCAAGTGTAGCTATCCTGGCGATGATGTCACCTGGGAAAACTACGTTGAACGCAGGTATATGTCCTGTGTCTCTGATTCGTTCGCTTTATTTTTTATCATTTAAGTGAGTTAAGCGTTTCTTGATGCTTTTTTCGTTCTTTATCTCGACCTTTGAACTTCAAATCTCGTGACAATAATGAACTTAGGTTGCTTGTGTTTTTAGACATATCTGCTAATACGTACGGGTGCTGTTAAGTATTTGGCTTTCATAAAGTGGTCTGATGAGGTCAAGAATCGTCTCGGACATTAGACAATGTATTAATTAAGTTCATTAAGAATCGTTCACTGGCCAACATGACATTCTCAATCTTCAGGACGTCTTTTGTGAAACTGGTGATCTACTTTGAACGTCTAAACTATGAGTCAGTGATAGAGAAGCCCTCTTATGACGTGAGTACTGGAGAAAAGGAATCATGATTATTTGCAGCAGAATACAAAAGTAGGTTAAATGATAATTTTAAAATAAGTGTACGTAACCCACTTTCATTCTGTCACCTGTGAGTTGCATAAAGGTACAGGAACATGCAAAGCGTGAAACTATGTTCACACAAAGAGGATGAAACACATTCACCCAGAGAAGGTGTCTCCGATCCCCCGAGGTCTTGCTTTTGAATAATTTGGCAAGTTGATGGTTTAGACGATACAACAAAGTGCAGTGTGTGTGTGTGTGTGAGAGAGAGAGAGATGATGGAAAAGTCATAACACACGTCCTATTTGAAAGACTTCTGATTTCGTTTACAGGTGCTTGCTTGAGTCTTGTCCCTTGTGTCATACGTTTGCTGGTTCATAGACAGTTGTTAGTTTGAAGAATTTGCAAAGAGCGTTGGTATGATCTACAGGTGGAGCGTTTCTTGTCGGACATAGGAGGCACTTTGGGCCTGTGGATTGGGGCGTCCATCCTGGGTCTGGGCGAGTTTGTGGAACTGGTAATGTTGCTGATCATGCGCTGCAGGCACAGGGCAAGCCTCAGGAACTCCCAGCGAGGCGGGAGTATCGACGCTGCTGGCTAGACTGGTGGATTCTGAAGAATATACTGTTGGATATAAGCTAGCATTATTCATTCAACGTTTATGTCAAGGTCTTTCCTGTGCGGTCTTTAAAACACTGAGACTGTACGACAAACTACAAAATTCCTTCGTGAACTCCGACCACGTCGGCACTCTTGCAGTACTTCATGTTCAGACAACATGTATGTATCTTTGAAGTTTCTAGAGTGGTTCTATATTAGGGGTCTGTCTGTGGATGGGTCCCACTGAGATGGAAAATGTTGTTTATGACTGACTGAAAGATTAACAAAATCTTTTAGACATTCCAATTTATAAGAAATAATTGTAATCTTAGCAATGTTATAAACTACTGCTTACTTAAATTTGCCACTTGTTTCTTGCAGTACTTAAAATCTATGTCAGACTTACAACAGAAAAAGAAGAGATGTGAGGAGCAGGCAGGTCTTGTACTGCAACCAGTTCGAGTTATATAAAGTGCATTCCAAATCCTTTTCTTCCTTCACCTATAGTTAAAATTATCCTTGTGTATGTATATTTACACGAACGCTTCAAAACTAACGTGTTTGCTCTTTGTATATTGATCACCCTTTCAGGTATTTGATAAGTGACATTTTCTGTCTTTTTACTCTTCTGTAAGTAAAAGTCAGGGGCGAGTTGCATGGGCATCTTATAATCTGTCTGTATATAAAGGTGCACATAAAATACAGGGTGAACGGTTTTACGACTGATGTTATGACTGGAAGGACAGACAGGAACGCACTTGCAGCCGGGACCATGACATTCAGAGTCTAAATATACAGTCTCGACATTTTCTTTCTGGGAGTTGAAAACTTTCAAATGTGAACCATGTTATTGTCTGTCATTACTAGTCCCGTTATCACTTTCTGCATCTAAATATGAGAGGTGATCTCAAATGACAAAGTTCACTGGGATGTATGTGGTTTCAAATTTAGCTGTTCTTAACCTGTTCACTTTAACATACGCCTTTGGAAGAAGATACATGTATATCTTACTATTTTTATTCGCCACATGTTGATTTACTCCTGTTATATATTACATATTTCTAACTCTAAGTGTTCAAAACGTATTAAGAACCGCATTCAAATCACGAATTTTGAAATGAAACCACAGAATATGAGTTTTTTCTGTGAAAGAAGTCTTCATGGGTCACAAAGAACAGAGATATAATCATGCAAATGGTTCATCTGCTACAAGCACAGAAGTTTCTTAAAATAACTGTTTGTACCAGTTTGTTTTATCCACTTGCAACATAAAGACCCTAAAGAAATGTTTGTGCAGAAAAAATACACAATGGACACAGTTTTTCTTTCTGCAAATATTATCAGTTTTTTGTAACTGAACCGAGCTTTTGAAAATGCAAAAGTACTAAAGAGATAAATCTAATTTTTAAAAAAAAAAATCGAACGGTATTTAGAATAATCAATTAGTAGGCATTTTTAAATGCCTATAGAACACACAATGACCTATCTCTAGATCATGGATTTACAATCTATAAATGATTTTTATTGGGAAAGTGGGTTTCTACAGTTCTAAACAACAACAAAGTTTGTAATATTTGTATTATTAATAGTGGTATTAGGATATCGACTACAAAAAGACATTTGACGAACCTTATGAAAAGGTAACAATTTTACCAATTGTGTCACAAGAAGGGGGAAAAATCCAGGATGAATATTTATGGGAATAATAATTAGCATTTCTGAATGAGTATTTTACATTTTGCATTTTGTTGTCAAGTACAACTGCTACTACAGTATAGTATTCTTTCTGCTATCAAGAACAAACTTGTTTGACAAACATATGTAACCATAAATGAATTTTCCTATTTTCCTGGTGGGTTATCGTTTCAAAATACACTAAAAAAAAATCATTGGATAACTATTTTTTAAAAAAAAACAAGAGCGCCCTGCAATATGTGACAGCAAAAACTTGCTTAAATTCTTTGGTATTCATAGTGTCATACTCTTCTTCACTTATTGCAGCTGAAAAGCATCTGTAATGGATACGAAATGTGAAGAATAAATCTCTATCTCCTCTCGTTCTCTTTCTCTGCCCTGTAGTTATATCTACAAAAATGACTCTTCAAGGATGCAAATGGATCAGTAAAAATCTGTACAGGCATTTTACATAAGCAATCACTGAGGTACTTGATGACTAAAGCATTGTGTCCTGTCCTAATAAACAGGCTTTTTTCACATAATGTGCAAATTGCAGATGCTGGAAATGCTACTTAAACTGATTTTTATATGAAGCACCTATCACATTAAGACAACAAGTCAAATTTGTAACAATTTGCCATCCAAAATCCTTCCATAAAAGTAAAACTGTTGTATCAAACTGATGTTTCTTTCAAATAACCAGTGATGATATCAGCATTGATGGTTCTTTTTAAGTACTCAGTAATGACATCATCATAAGCTGTACTGTACTATGTACTGCTCCTCAGCTATGGTACCTGTTCCCAGGTTAACCGAACAAACAAGCAAAACATCCTCACAAAACTGCTATAAAAATGGCTCCTTGTATCCAGCAATCTCTGTGTATTTTCTTCATGTGACTGGTATCTGGCCCACCTTACTCCTGCCATGGAACAGCCTCGGGTTACCAGACTTTTCCTAGCAACACGACGAGCACTTACTACATGATTTCATAACCCTCAGTGGCCTGATTGCTTTGTCTGGGTTTAACTTTGTGCCAGCAGCTTAGGCCAGATCGTGGTGGGAAAAAGGCGAAGGGGGTTGAGTAATGTACTGAACCATGCACTGAAATATCTGCCAAACTGATCGCTACAAAAATATCCACCAAACTGATTGCTACAAGATGGTAAGTATGGATAGGCAGTTTTAATGTCTGGGGGATGGTGACATGGAGTCTGCACAACTTTAATTTCAGAATACAGTCTTTGGCCACTGCTGTTCAGAAATGGAAACAGCCACCCTACTGTGAACAGCATACAGTCGCAACATCTTAAGATGTTAAAAAAGATAAATATATTGTATGCAACTTCTCAGAAGGAATTCCCCAGTATTGGAATGAAATTGAGATTAACCATCAGAGCGTAAACAGAGTGAGTCTTTGTTCACAAGCGTTTCACGTTTTCTCACTAAGTTGTCACAGACAAAAAACAGGCCGACAGAAGCAGCAGAATGTTGACTGTGGCGGTGCTGGCAGTAGTGAATGTGCACTTGATTGGGAGGTCGCGCAGTTTGGGGCAGCGGTTCTGCTGAGCCAGGGTTGTTTCGCTCGTGTCCTCGTGTGCACAAGTTCCATTCACAATCATGTAAGCACCACTGTTAACCACACTGGAATACAAAACATCAGGATATATACAGGTGGGTATTTTATGTGAGGATATGTATCCAAACTCTTTCTCTTCCTCTTTCAAAACAGCATCGATATAGAGAAAGAAACATAATATTTTGTCAACTTTTTTCAGTTCTAATGCTCAGTAAAAATAGTAAGCAGTGAAAGTCATAAACTGAACAACCAGTGCCACTAAAAATATCACCCTCTGGCCAAAAAAGTAACAGAAAACTAATTGTAAAATATCTGAATATCTATGACATCAAAACATATCACCACCAACCTTCTCTACAAAATTTCATAATAAATCTGCTTCTAATCTCACCTGCGAGTGATTTTACAGTTGAAATTGTAGAAGACAGTTTTTTTGAAGATCCGGTAGTTCTCAATAACAAGAAGATAGAGGTTGGTTTTGGGCAAGGCTGTTACGTAATAGAACCCAGACATACAGGGCCCTGTTACGTTGCCTGTAATCATGCCACTAGGACCTGAAAGTACAATTAAATTATATGTTGTCCAGTACTACATATGCAAAGCACACATATGCAAAAGATGCGTTGCTACAAATAATGATTGTATATCACTGTGTACATGACCATGCATATGCATGCATCAATGTGTGTGAATATCTTTACGTCACATAAGATTAAATCAGTAAAAAACCCCTGCACAAATGATCTTACTACACATTTTAAAAAGAAATTAGCACTTCTTTACCCAAGGAAGAATCGTTGGCCACGAAGCTGACATCGTCCTGGATGCAGCCATATTCATTATGGAACTTGGGAATAGGTCCACGATTCTTTTCATAGTCATCATCATCTTCAGGCTTCTGAGGCAGGCCTTGTAAGGTCACCTGTTGTTAAAGACTCCTTCCATCACAACAGTTTTGCACGACAGGGGAAAAAATTGCTAAATGTTTGAAATGACTTCTCAGCCTTTTGAAGAATGCCACAAACCAACAGATCATCATGATCAGGTCTGTTCATTGAAAACACCATTTTTTTGGGGGGGGGGGGAGTAACCTTTTTGTAAGAAATACTTTCAAACTGTGGATCACAATTAGAAAGCAGCAAAATGGTCATAAAATATAAGTGAATAGGACAACAACCATTTTTATACATCAACCTTACGTCTACCCCAACCTTTTTGTTTAATTCTCCTGATGTCGTCGACATTAATGTTGCGTAAAGAACGGCAAACTGAGAATCCTTGCCACAAGAGTGAAACTTACCTTAGGCTTGCTAGGTGTAATCCGACAAGAACCTTGGAACTCGATGGACTCCTTGCGGAGGAAAAAGTGGTGGTGATTGACGAGGTGCTTCATCACCTCGCCTTCCTTGCGCCCCAAAGTCACCTTGTCGTATCGACTTTCATCCAGAGCACCCGCAGTAAGAAAATCAGGATCCATCAGCAGGAAAGCTTGGCTGTCGAAAAGGTAACACCTGGAAAACGGGGTGAATAGTATGGTGAAGTAGGCAAACTTTCTGGTTAATGAATGGTTAGATACGACTGATGCTGCACTTTTCAACATGACCTCCTCGTCGGTCTAGTGGTTAACTCTTTGACCCCACAGGGACCCGCAGGGCTAAGAAACCCTAGAGGCCGCATAGATTTCCACGTTTTAAAAAAAATACCGCTTAAAAACTACCACCCTCACAGTAATATATTTTCATATTTAGACAGATCTATTCTTCGGCATCACAATGGAAACAATACTTTTAGTTTAAAATATTAAATACTACTTACTATTTGGGGCCAAATGTAGTCACTTTTTGCACACACAACCAACGAAACACGTGTAGCCATTGTGAACGACGGAAGTAGACCTGGCCAGCCGCTACACTAAACCTCGTTTGGCAAGCCGAAACTGTTTCCGAAACTCATTTAGACAGTGCAGGGTAAACAACCGATGAAAGAGCTTTACAATGATACAAAGTTTACTTCCCTTATACCGTTAAATGCGTCACTGCAAATGTTTAAATTCACCGCAAGTTTGTCGGTTGCGCGGAGTCGCTAGTTGTTTAGTTGTCACAAGTTAGCCGAACCCAATGGGGTCAAGGAGTTAAGGTGTCTGGTTCCGAAGCGGGAGGTCGGATGTTCGGGCCCCGGCCGAGTCATACCTAAGACTTAAAAATTGACAATCTAGTAGCTGCCCTGTCAGACAGCGGGCACTATAGGGAACAGTACCAGGACTGGTTGGCCTGGTGTCAGAATAATGTGACTGGGTGGGACTGACGCCTGTATTATGACAGCAGTCCCACGTGCGCAGCACACAAACTTTGTCTAAGCAACACTGTCCTGAAATGCACCTAGTTTGTGACTGGACGTCAAGCAACAAAACACCCAACCACACACCTTTCAACACTTCCCTTCTACAAAAATTATGAAATGTAGAGAAGTATCTGTTTGGCACACCTGGATAGCTTACCAGTTTGGCTACTTGTGTTTCCATACGAAGTTTAACTTCACTGACCTGGTTTGGCAATCTTCAATACCGTCGGGACATTTGTAGGT
>SMGT01004691.1:8432-30370 GCA_004794575.1 Lanistes nyassanus
CACTTCCCATTCCCTCACCGTATGGTGATGTCTTACACTGTATCGTGTAACACTTCCCATTCCCTCACCGGTATGGTGATGTCTTACACTGTATCGGACATCCCGCTTCTGTCGCGGTTGGGGTATTACCTGGCAGCGCCGATCACTTCAAGTTTCCTCTGGTCTTCACGTCGGAGTTTTCCTTCCAGTAGAGAGATTTTTCTGTCAGTGCTGAGAAGCATCCTCTACCAGAGGTTTTCCTTTGAGCTATATCTTCTCCTGGTTCTTTGGTGGGAAGTGAACCGCAGCATCTTGCTCAATAGCCCTATGAACATTTTAAGCTGTAGTAAAATTATTGCTCAGTAGCTGTATGAACATTATTAGCTGTAGTAAAATAATTGCTTAGTAGTTGTATGAACTTTATAAGCTAAAGTAAAATAAGTGCTCAGTACCTGTATGAACATTATTATCATTATTAGTTGTGTTACCATATTAGTAGCTGTGTTACCAGTAGTAAACTGTACAGGATGGACTCAAAGCAGACTATGGAACTGTGATAGCATCACAGACTTTTGTTTAAGGAATGTAATATATAAAGCCGAATGTGTGTGGGTTGGTTGGTTGATTTGTTGTCATACAAATTCCCACGCCTGAACCAATTCACACCAAATTCGGCACGCGGGTTTCTTTTCACCTGCAGACGGTCATAGGCCAGATTTCAACCCTGTACCTAGGCCTAAACAAAAATGAAATAATAAATATGACGACACCCTTAACAAGTCATGTACAAAGCAATCAGCGTGCAAGGGAAGTCACCACACAATCTTTTCCCTTTTGACCACTGACATGAGGGCACAAGTATTGACAAGCTATACAAAACACGCGATAACAAAGAAATAAGTAATGTACTTTTTGTAATAATTGTGAAATTACTGATGATAAGATAACGTATTCCGAGACTAGGAAATAGATGAAGGAAACATGCTTGTGGGTTTTCGCTGGTCAGTACGCGGCGTGAGAAGAAGCAATGGCTGCAAGAGCAGACAAAGAAAGATTTATGCTGAAAAGTGTTCATTATTTCTGTCGTGGAAAATAGTCGGTGGAAGAACGGTTTCATTGCATTGCTTTCCAACAGAAGAATGCCGCGTGGACTGAAAGAGTACATTGCATCACGGAGCGTGAGTCCCGGATAACCCAGTGTAGGCAACGCTTCGTCCTAAAACAGAAAGGACCCAAATGTCACCTGAGTTTTTCCAAAGAAAGAGTTCTAAGCAACGGATCCTTTTTGTAGAAATAATAAAATTCAGCATAAAAACGACTTTGTTCAGCAAGCTACAATTTTCGTTGGGTAACAGTTGTGTAATAAGGAGACTGGGTGACTTATTCAGGGTGACTTCGCCACTTATTCAGGAGGAAGAAAAGCAACAAAAATTGTTTAAACAAGTTTACATTTTAGTGTTATTAAACAACGGATATATTCATTTGGAGAAAAATCTTTATGGAAGTGTAGTTTTTATTTATTTATAAGAACAGTTATTTTGATTTTAAATAACTTGCAGATGCCGTGGTGTTACAGCGTTTCCACACAATGACGGATGTTACCTTTCCTAAACCCCTTAGTTTGGATTTCGGCACAGAATATCGTCTGTTACGTCTGCTGGAGTCACTTGACGACATAACAAAGGACTTAGAAAAGCGACACAGAATTGTGCACACTGCAAAAACTTAAAACATGCAAATAACTGTGCTGTGCGCGAGTAAAACTCCCGCCGCCTCCATCATCAGCCAGTACATCACCAACAGCAGTCTGCTAGGACCAGATATTTTAAAGCTTGCTGAAATTCTGTTAGACTCCAGTTGGATTAGGTTCTCTCCCCTTTTCTACCTCCTCCATTTCTCGCTCTCTCGCATGCAAATGCACGCCCACACTCAGTTTGACACACCGAAAGCAGCAAACACGCACGTGTGTGCACTGATAGGCTCGTGCCACACACTGATTCAAGTCCGACTTGTCTCGGCTGTCAAGATCTACAGGACTTGGCTTCAGCCTAAATACGTGTCTGTCAGCGACAACAAAGATGAGATCGCGTCTCTGCAATCGCGCTCGAATCGTCTGGCTTATCGCTGACATCGGTGCGGCCTGTCGTCTAGGTTGTTATACCACCTCGCCCGCCTAACGGCCACAAACAAGACGTAGTACGCATGCGTCAACGGCTCGTAAAAAGCGCCCTCTTCTCGTGTGACTTGCCCTGTGTGTGCGTCGTGCATCAACATGCTCCACAGCTTCTCGCCTGCTAGTCTGCTGCTCGCAGTTCTTTCCCGTCAGAAGGCGCAGTGGCTTGCGGCACGGCACTGCAGCAGCGAACATGGGCGCGGCAAGATGCACGGCATGCTGGGCGTTAAGCTGATGCCAGACGAAAAACACAAAACGCTGTTTCGGCACTCAATGATTTTTGCCAATCGCTTTCGCTTCTTACCTTACGAAACCTGATTGCTGCGTGCTGTGTCACATGATCGAAGCAGGCAGCCCCCAAATACAGCGAAACAGTACACAGGTTTTCTCCCGTCGACTACCAAGATCGATGAGTGGTTTCCCTTTTTCGCAGCTGTCAGATCTCCGACCTACGTGTACTTAAGGAGGTCAGTGGCAGGGACGCACGCGTTTTATTGAGCCCACTGCGCTTTCTTCACTTGTTGATTTTGATAAGGTTTCATGTCTTAAGGCCATGTCACACGAGACGAGCACCTCGGCGAGTGGCCGCTCGTGGGGCGCCCTGGATGGTGGTGCGGGTTATAAACTGCCGAGCTACTCGTCAATGAAGTCAATGAAATTTGAGGACCCTGTAGGGGAAAGGTCAAAGGTCATATGACAACGGCCACTTCAGCAAGATGGTGACCAATGCTTTAACTCAGCAATGGATTTATATATATATATAAATTACAGGCCGCGGCTGTCGTGTACACATCACCGCGTGACATACTGTACTGCGGCGAGCGGCTCGGCTGTGAGCAGGTCTTGGGTCGGTAGCGAGGTGCTCGTGGCTTTGCTTGTGTCGTCTGGCGTGGCCTTAACGGTTCGCTGCAAAACCGCTCCGGCCACTCAGCGTTGTGTGACTGCAGCGGACTTTAATAACCGACAATGAAACCCAGGCCAGACCTACTTACCCTGCAACTGCCAGGGTGGGAGGTCGCCCAGGAACAGCACGAGGTCACAGACCTTAGAATATTCGTCTAAGATCTCTGGTGAGAAAAACATTACCTCACAGTGCCAAGTCGCCTCAGGTGACGAGGTGCGAAGGTGTTGAGAAGGTGGAGTCTGTTCTTGTGAAGATAATACGTGGATAGCCGGGCGAAGAAACTGTTCTAAAAGCTTCTGTTAACCTGAAGAACTAATGTGGAGTTTATCGGTGCTTGCTTCCCTGGACACTTTCGGGAATAGTGGTAGCCTGTAAGAATGGGGAAGTTAGAAAAGATAATCAGAACAGTCTAAATGTTCGCTACAGACTAAATAAGACATAGGAGTATATTAAAATCAAGCCGTATAAGACCCAGCAAGGCATTAAAAACAGACTAAATGAGGTTCAGGAAAATATTTAGAACAAGCTATATGACCAATTAAAACCAGACTAAATGAGGTTCAGAAAGATATTCACAATATATTAAATAAGGCCGACAAACATTTCATAATTGGATAACAAAACAAATAACAAAAGAAACAAACAAAAACCCCTACAGTATAAAACGATAAGAGCAGCATGGCACTTGCACCAAGCTTCCTTCCTGTCAGAGCTGACTGTGTCCACCCTGCTGTCTGTGTCCACCCTGCTGTTTGTGTCCACCCTGCTGTCTGTGTCCACCCTGCTGTTTGTGTCCACCCTGCTGTCTGTGTCCACCCTGCTGTCTGTGTCCACCCTGCTGTTTGTGTCCACCCTGCTGTTTGTGTCCACCCTGCTGTCTGTGTCCACCCTGCGGTTTGTGTCCACCCTGCTGTTTGTGTCCACCCTGCTGTCTGTGTCCACCCTGCGGTTTGTGTCCACCCTGCTGTCTGTGTCCACCCTGCGGTTTGTGTCCACCCTGCTGTTTGTGTCCACCCTGCTGTTTGTGTCCACCCTGCTGTCTGTGTCCACCCTGCTTATGTAGCCCGTGGAGGGTGGTTCGGCCCCACCCCGCAGCCGACCCCCCCCCTCAGCTGACCCAAATGGTGTAAGTGACAGTACAAAAGTTGGGTTTGTGCACAGTGGATTTCAGTTATCTCATTTCTCCTGGTCTTCAGCTAACTTTGAGAAGGCGGCAAAAATTAATGTAATAATGATTTTATTCAGCATTTGTTCACACTTCAAAATCAGATTCTTGTGTGTAGAACTTACGGTTATTTCTTTGGATTTTTAAACATCCAGCCTCAAACGTACGCCTCAGTCAACGACCACGAACAATTCAAAATGGCTGGCGTCTATGATTAACACCATCAGCCTTTATCAGGCCGTCCTCGGCAAAATTCATGGCAGACGCAACAGCAGCAGTTCCACCACAACATGTCCTCTCAGCTGATTGAGCAGAAGATCTCCAGCAGGAAATTGAGCAGAAGATGACTTGGTTGACGGTTGACGGTTTTTTAGGGGAAAGTGCTTCCACCTGTCGGTGATTTCGCACTATAGGGGTGAGGGGAAGGCGGTGATTGGAGGCTGGGGGGCGTTCTCTGACTTCGGCGGTCAAGTTGGTGGTGGTGGACGCTGTTGTTCTGTGGTGTCCTGGCTGCTGTGGTTTGCTGTTGTTGCTGTCCCTGCTGGCTGTTTCCTACTGACCTATCCCCAAGTGCTAGACGTTGCATCTTCTACTTTTTGGTTAGGGTTAAATTTCTCTCCCTTTGTAAATGATGCTTTGATTATTAATTTTTAAAATTTTTTTTAGATGTGTCTTGCATCAGGATGGCTATTTACTACCTGGGCTGGAAGTTCAAGTATGTGCTGCCATAGATCTTTGGGTGGGGTAAGGGCTTATTTTAAATTTAGTGCTAGTTTATGTTTTTTTAGTTCTTCTTTAAGGTTTCCCCTTTCTTTGCTATTTAGGTTGCACTCTAACAATACGTGCGAGGTGTTAAACCTATCACCACAGCAACCTTAGTGGATTTTTGTACATTGTCACACCTAGGGAGATTTCTGTTTGCTCTTGACGGGTCGTCTGCTCTGCTCGCTCTCACGACCACCGTCAAGAGTGTGACATATGCGTAGGTGGAACTATCACTGTAGTACTAAGATTAATTAATATGATTTCTTAATCATATGGCCGAGCCCCCATCACCTACAGTCTCCCATAAAGAACAACAAAAGACTGTAATACAGTGAACACAAAAAAGAAGAATGTATTGTTGATATAAAGAGCGAGTATTTACAATCAAGACAATATATATTACAACTCGTTTCAACTCTAGGGGTCCCGCAATTTCCTTCTGTTTGAGCTAGGTCTATTATAACATCTAATATCACCCTACATCACCCGCCTCGCCATTAAACACAATGACAAACCACGTACCTCAATCTCGCCTTTGCATATGAGAAAAGAATGACCACGTGATACACAACACTCACAGAACACAACACTCGTTCCCGAATGCTTCTTACAGTCCACACGACAGTCTGTACGTTGGAGCGCTCCTTCCTTGGGTATGTTCACCAGTAGATACCCTGAAGACCTCTTGAACACCTCCACGTAACAGCAGACTTCGATGCTGACGATCACACACGCCACAGAGGATATGACGTTTTCCAAAGGCTGACACACAGCCCCTTGAGCTCACCTCAAGAGCTCAGTTACAGGCAGCCTCCTTGTAAGGCTGGATCTTGCCTCCTGTTTCAGACGGCTGTCTTGCCGCGGTCTTCAGTCTCCCTCCTTTATGTTCTGCAGTCCTCTCCCGCCCGGTCAGCATAGAGGTTTCCCACAGCAGAGGAGCACGTGCTAGAGTCTCACCCCAGTCTGGAGGTATCCAACCCTCGCAGAGTCCCTTGCGGTATGCAACTGGTCTTCTCAAGCCACGTGCTGTCGCTGCTAGACTTCCACACGTCCAGTAGAACGAGACACATCAATTCTGCAGCTGAATCCTTCAGCCTTCAGCAGACTTGTACCACAAGACACGTAGGTCTCCCCACAGCAGCTCTTCTTCACAGGAGTTCAGCCTAACGAAGCCCTCGCTGTAGATTTGGCTGAAGATGTCCTCTCACAGGATACTTGGGCAGAAGACGTTCTCTCACAGGATGTTTGGGCGGAAGATGATTTGATGGTCTAAACCAGTCCTTTTATTCTCAACTTTCGTCCATAGATTCTTTCATTCACACGCACGTGGTCAACAAGGCGGTAACATGTATCAACCAATCAGGCCAGAGACAGCAGAAGCCACACTCTGTGTCAACTACTAGAACACGCCCCTAAGTGGACACCTAGAGTGGACATAGCTACTCCCTCCCCTTCCTGGTTGTTTACACCCATTGGCTACATCAAATCCCTTGATACTCGATACTACGCATCACTGGATTCCTCCAGCTATGTAATCTTCCCCTGAACACTAACCCACACCTGGCTAGCCTGACACCTGCACTGGTCCCCTCCCAGCTGTGCTTCAGGGTAAGCAACACCTTGCCCCTTGCTTCTACAGCCAGCATCCCTGATCATAAGTGTGAGCAGGGACCTAACCTGGGCTGGTGATGACGTGAGCGGCTAGATGGCGACTTGAACAAGGGGATACTAGACCTTAATTAGGGCCGGAGAGTCGAGGATGGTCACACCTGGAATCTATGGTGTAATCTCCTTGACCCACCAGACCCCAAAATGTGACATACATCGTGTGGTATTCGCCATTTAATCTCATTCTGCTTATTCTTGCCTGGTTTGTTCTAGTAGATTTCAATATTATTAGACTGTTACTCGGTAGTTCTTCTGTTTCCTTTCTTGTTCCTTTAGCTTCTTTTTTGTAGGTCTCTTCCCATCTTAGTTTGATTGCTGGTTTAATACCTATTTTCCTTTCTTCTGCTGAAATAGGCGTGTTTATTTGGATAAGCTTTATGTTAGGGTTTGGCTTTACCGCTTGTCTAGCTAGTCTATCTGCTTCTTCGTTACCTTTTATGCCAATACGAGAAGGGGCCCAGAGGAATTTTACCCTTATGCTTTTATTGTGTAGTGTATTTACACGTCTCGGGTAGAATAGCTGCACAGAGAGTTTGCAGGCGCACTCGTGACTCTAGTGTTAGTTTCTGAGGAAATGTCTGAGGACTATTGTAGGAACCGCGCCAGTGTTAGTCCTAAGTGCACACCTAACTGTCAGTCAGTCTCGTAAGGAGAATTTGGTCAGTTCGTCTGGAGGGGAGCAATTCAAATGTAGAAGATAGAGTCGAAGTATGTTAGCTAGCGTGACCATCTGAAGGTCGTTTGCTGCAGTGGAGACATGTGTGACGTAATTCTTGAGTGACAGTTGGACTTGTCACCGTTGTGCTGAGGAAGGATAATTCCGTCTGTAAATTGTGTGAATATTTCACTCGTGAAGTCGGGTGACTCAAGTATCGCCGACGTGGACTGTTGTAAATATTGTAAATACTGTAAATATTGTAAATACTGTGAATATTGTAAATACTGTAAATGTTGTAAGTAGTGTATACGTGTAAATATTGTAAGTAGTGCATAGGTGTAAATATTGTAAATATTGTAAATATTGTAAGTAGTGTTTACGTGTAAATATTATAAATACTGTAAATATTGTAAGTAGTGTATACGTGTAAATATTGTAAATATTGTAAATATTGTAAGTAGTGTATACGTGTAAATATTGTAAGTAGTGTATATGTGTAAATATTGTAAATATTGTAAAACGTAGTGTATACGTGTAAATATTGGTAGCATGTCACTGTCCTGTCTAGTAGTTGAGCAGTGAAGCTTCTTCTCGTATCTGTAGAATAAATAGTTTAGTATTTTTATCGCTTTCTTCTTTCATTGATAAGTGGTTGTGACAATCAAGGGGGTGGGGCTTGACCCGGAAATTAACACGAGAATCGGGCAGCGACTAGTAGAAATTGTTCCCCCTTCTTGGCACGGCTTTATGTTCAGTGTTCTGTTTAGAACGAGCGCAATAACAAAACCAGCTTACCCCTAGACGCAAGACAGAACATACCCCAACATAGAGTACAACTACCTGTATCCAGTATATTTATATATATTTATAGTACAACTACCTGTATCCAGTATATTTATATATAGTACAACTACCTGTATCCAGTATATATATATAGTACAACTACCTGTATCGAGTATATATATATATATAGTACAAGTAGGCTACCTGTATCCAGTACATTTATATATATAGTACAATTACCAACATCCAGCAGATGACGTGTACAGTTACCTGTATCTCTTACAGTTAGAGTCGAGAGGAAACAACAGGGTCCCCTAATATAGAGCCAACCAGAAGCGCGCGCGCACACACACACACTCGCGCCACGACAGCACCACAGCTGGGCCATCGCCGTAGATGTTGGTCTACGGGCACTAGTATTTTGAAGCGAAGCCTGAGTTGCAGAAAAGATTACTGCGCGCCGTACCCAGAGTGCTGTGCCCCTGGGAGCTGACGGCCTCGAGAGAGGGCGCTGGTGATATGCAAGCGTGCCCGTAACAGAATTTATCTGACGTCGCCTGCAACTGAGCACGTGCGAGCTAAACGAGACAGAGTGTGTTTAGGCCTGTGAGAACATTAGCGACAAGGAGAGCGATGTCTAAAGAGCCTCCGGCCACAAGCCGACTTCGCCAGACGCCAGGCGGCGCGCAGACCACACAGCGACCGCGCGCTCTGTAGCTGCCAAGTGCCAGTCTGGTAAAAACCAGTCCTGTCTGCCACGCCTCCAAGAATGCAGCCGGGGGCAACTCGTAACAAGCTCCACCTTAGCCAGAGATGTCTCCTATCTTAAACAAACTGCATATTAGCCATAAATGTCTCCTATCTTAAACAAACTGCATATTAGCCATAAATGTCTCCTATCTTAAACAAACTGCATATTAGCCATAAATGTCTCCTATCTGAAACAAACTGCATATTAGCCATAAATGTCTCCTATCTGAAACAAACTGCATATTAGCCATAAATGTCTCCTATCTGAAACAAACTGCATATTAGCCATAAATGTCTCCTACCCGTACGTGACCGCCAGAGGCGCATGGTGCTCTCTACACGTACCGCGCTCCCGTCACCTGTGGGAAACAAGGCGAAGTTAAAGTATTCATTATGAAAGTCGCTGGAATAAAAATGAAATAACTTGCACCTGAAAGGATAATGAACTTGCAGCATTCAGGTGCACACAAGAGAAAGCACACAGCGGACTAAACGAAGGATGGGCGGGTTGTTTGGTGAGTGAGTTGGTTGGTTGGTGAGTGGATTTCATGGTTGGTTGGTGAGTGGGTTAATAGTTTGGTTGGTTGTTTAGCTGGTTAACGTCCCGCCGCAAACTATAGTAGGTGCATATCAGGGCAGTGTTGCCGAGACAGTCCCACCCAGTCACATCATACTGACACTGGGCCAAACAGTCCTAGTACTGTTCCCTGTAGTGCCAGGCGTCTGGCAGGGCGGCTACTAGATTGATAATTAAATTTAAAACAAGGGAACTGCACCAAGCTAAAAAAATCCCCTCCTAGCATCTCGGCGGGATAAGAACCTGCGAGATCTTCTAGTAAATTCTAAACTTAAAGCCACCACCACACTCCCCCCATTCTGCGGCTCCACCCCGTGCAATGTCCCCCGCTGCCACACTTGCCCCTACCTTAACACCGCCACAACACTCCACACACCCAACACCACTTTCGTCATCAAGCGCCACTTCACCTGCACCAACACCAACATCATCTACGCCATCACATGCACCCTCTGTCCCACTTTATTCTACATCGGGGAGACAGAACGCACACTCAACACCGCTTCACAGAACATCTAGCTGACACTAAACACCGCAGAAACACACCAGTTGCACGTCACTTCAGTACACCCCCACACACAGCCGACAACATGAGGGTCTGTGGTATCTGGAAAATGAAGGGAGATTCCATTGACCGTAAGAATATGGAGTCCTACTTCATTACCCATTTTGGTACCACTCTCCCTCCCACTCTCTCTCTCGCACACCGACACCCCCTTACCCGCGCTTTTTTCTCTCTCCCCCCGCCCACTCTCCACCCGCACCCTTCTCTACCCTTTCCTACCCACCTTGCGACTGGCTGCCCCTCTTTTTAACCTTTCTTGCTCACTGTCCTTTGGTCATTCTCCTGCTGTCCAGCCCACGCGCCACATCTACTGCAGATAAGTCTTTTTCCTTTTCGTTTTTTCGTCGTTTTTGTGTCGTCCTGATGAAGGGGTAGTGCCCCGAAACATGTAGATTGTCTTCGTCTTTGTCCCTGTTCTAGCTTAAATGGTACAGTTCCCTTGTTTTACATTCAATTTGGGCTTATCCTCCAAGCGGCAGTCACTTGTTTTTCTTTTAGATTGACATCAGATTGACACTAGATTGACATCAGATTGACACTAGATTGACACTTTCTAAGTCTTAGGTATGGCCCAGCCATGGCGCGAAACACTGACCTCTCGCCTCGGAGGCGGTCGGGTGCGTGGATGGAGGGTTCAGAGAGGACAAACACTCGCTGCTTTGTGTCAAGAAAACAGGTGACCTCGTGTGTACTTGAGATCTTGTCAAGAAAATTAGGTGACCTTAGGTGATTAGGTATGTTCGACAGATCTTGTAACGAAAATCAGTTGACCTTATGCTTACATGACATTTTGTCAAAAAAAAAAACCAAAACAAACCCAGCTACCTTTTGGGATACGTGAGATCTTGTCAAGAAAATCTGGTGAACTTATTTGTACGTGATATCTTGTCAAGAACATCAGATGACCTAGTGTATCCATGAGACCTCGTCAAAAATCAGGTGAAAAAGCGACAGGAAAACAAGCTGTTTGCGGTAAGGTAAAAATTGCGGCACACGGTACACGGCACTGTGTGCTTTGTCCAACTGGACTTTTGTGTTAGTCCGCCGTGTGCTTAATTTTACTCGTGTGCGATGTGGAGATAAGCTGATGCTAATTACATTTGTAGAATATCCTATGATGCTGCCTACTGTGTCACAGCATTTGGACACTACATGTCACATGTGGCTTTGGTGGGTCAAGAAAATTACCCCATAGACTCTAAATGTTGTTCAACAGCCATCTTGGTTAAGCTAAGTCTTTAATGCCCTTGTTTAAGCCGCCACCTGGCTCTCTCACGTAATCACCTGGCCAGGTGGGCGCAGGGTGCCTCAGGGGCCCTGTTCCCACCTCCAACCCAGGTGTTGAGCATCGCGGTGATGCGTGTGGCTCTAGGGCGAGGCGAGGCGTTACCGAGACCCGACAGTTCCTAGCCACAGCTGGGATTCGGATGACAGCCATCATGTAGGCGTCATTTGCTGGGCAGTTACAGGGTTAGTTAGGCAGGGAGAGAATACGTATCAAAGACAGCTGTTAACAATTGTAGTGTCGACCATCAGGGTCAGGGGTCAGCGTGGCATCCCATGATTCCCTGTCAATGCTGAGGTCAGCGCGTCAGGACCTGCTGACTAGTCCGAGGGAGGAAGGTGGAGAGTGCGACGCTGTGCGGACACAGTACCCGTCGGCCTCCGCAGGGGGGAGGGGTGGGGTCACAAGTACTGAGTGAGTTGGGTGCAGCAGAAAGGCTGCGTTGCTGGGCTGCTGTGCACTTGGCTGTCGCTTGGCGCGCTGAGTGCGGCCACTATCATGACAAGCGTGGCATTACGGCAGGTGCAAACTGTCCACTTCTCTCGCCCCGTGTTGCTGACGTCACCAGTAGCTACACCCACTGCACCCCTCTCAGTCTTCGGAGTGGAGACAAGTTGAGGTAACTCATCCTCTCCTGGCCTCTTGCCCTCGGCTGAGCTGCTTTGAGTCCCTCGAAGCAATCCAACGCATGTCAAGTGTTTGGCCACGCTGTGTGCGGGAGTTGTGTGTGCTTGAGAGAGAGACAGAGAAAGAGAGAGACAGAGAAAGAGAGAGACAGAGAAAGAGAGAGACAGAGAAAGAGAGAGAGACAGAGACGCTGTATGTGCGTGGATGGATGAAAGACACACACACACAGCTCTACCACAACATGGCCTCTACCAAAAGATCGTCTCTACCACAACATCGTCTCTACCACAACATCGTCTCTATCATAACATAGCCTCCAACGCACTCGCCTTTTACACAAATCATTTCACAACAGCGTGCCTACTACAACATATTTAGAATAAGTATGCCAACAGCGTGCCTACTACAACATATTTAGAATAAGCATGCCAACAGCGTGCCTACTACAACATATTTAGAATAAGATGCCAACAAAGAAAGCTTAACCAAGCAAAAAGAGACAAGGACAGCCTCAGCGTTTCAGGGCATGACCCTTCTTCAGGACGACACGAACAGTGGACCGTGTCTTTCTCTCAGTGACGTAACTCAATTTATTTATCTGTTTGTGTCGTCCTGAAGAAGGGCCAACGCCGTGAAAGGCTGACGTAGTGCTTGTCGTTTTTTGCTTGGTTAAGTTTTCTTTGCTTACACTTTATTTACCTCGAGAAGCAGTGATAATATGTGTATATAAATAAAGAAATAAATAAATATACGTGTGGTGTACATACGCCAGGAGTAAAGACAGTAAAACTGATACAACACATTCCTAAAGTTTCATATGTATTGATAATCAAACTTTGTATCTACCTGTATTTAATGAACCTAACGTAATTTTCTAGCAGTATATAATGAACGTAATATTTCGTCTACCGGTATACTGCAGACCTAAAATGGTTATTACGGGTATTTATTAAACCTGCTTCAAACACCAGATTGCCTGCTGCACACATGTAATTGTACATTGCTGCTGTTGTATACATCTTGCAATGGCTGGAAGGTCCTGCTTGACACTCGCTCGGTGAACTACACGCTGTCGTGTGGTATACTCAGGACAACCCCGGGTCGGGTGTCATGTTGGTTGTCCCCAAACTTTCGGGCAGACAAAACACAGACACTTTGGTCATTCCGGTAAACTCCATACTCCACACGTCTTACCACACGTATGTAGGCGCGGCTGTGTTTGCATGTGCACATGCAACAGCCAGTACACGTGACTAAGTGTGCATAAGAGATGTGTCTCTATGTTTGTTAAGACGTGTACTAAGCAGATTACATGCAGAGAAATGGTTTTGGTCTTAGTGTGCGTGTAGCAAATGGCAGACCGCCTTCTTGATGACGGACTCAGCGACATCTGGTGGACATCTATGTGGACATCTGTGTGGACATCTGGTGGACATCTGTGTGGACATCTATGTGGACATCTGTGTGGACATCTATGTGGACATCTGTGTGGACATCTGTGTGGACATCTGTGTGGACATCTATGTGGACATCTGTGTGGACATCTGTGTGGACATCTGTGTGGACATCTGTGTGGACGTCTTTGTGGACATCTGTGTGGACATCTATGTGGACATCTATGTGGACATCTGTGTGGACATCTGTGTGGACATCTGTGTGGACATCTGTGTGGACATCTGTGTGGACATCTGTGTGGACATCTATGTGGACATCTATGTGGACATCTGTGTGGACATCTGTGTGGACATCTGTGTGGACGTCTGTGTGGACATCTGTGTGGACTTGAAATACTGTGAGGGCTAACTAGTCAACACAGTTGACTTTTCTGGCCAAAATTAGCGCGCAGATAAACTGTCAGTCACCACCCTCCCCCTGTTACCTAGGGAGGGGTGAAGATAACCAGGTCAGTGGGGCGGACAGTAGGTGAGATCAGCTCATCTGTCGCTGTTTTCTGGCACAGCAGCACCTGTGTCGGGTGGCAGTCGCCTGAGTCTTCAAGCCCTGGAGTTGAGTCATTCTGCGAGAAGAGGCACATCAGTCCCAACGAGAGGCACATCAGTCCCAGCGAGAGGCACATCAGTCCCAACGAGAGGCACATCAGTCCCAGCGAGAGCCACATCAGTCCCAACGAGAGGCACATCAGTCCCAGCGAGAGGCACATCAGTCCCAGCGAGAGACAGATCAGTCCCAGTGAGAGGCACATCAGTCCCAGCGAGAGGCACATCAGTCCCAGCGAGAGACAGATCAGTCCCAGTGAGAGGCACATCAGTCCCTGCGAGAGGCACATCAGTCCCGTGATAGAAGCCAATCAGTCCTGTGAGACTCCATAAGTCAGGGACCAGTGCGACACTGAAGGTGTATCGGCGCGGCACTAGAAAGAGAGCGAGGCTGACGCTGAATTGACTGCCTGAGAGATCTAGTTACTGGTGAACGGAAGATCGGTAACAAGGAGCCGAGTGAGTGGACAGCTCGTTCGACAGCCAGGTGACGAGACCTGTAGTGTACGTCGGGTGAACGGCCAGAGGGACTGTAAGAGACCGGCGTCCAGCTGACTGAGATAGGATCAGACATCCACAAGAGATCTGCAGAGGGAGACGCCAGTGGACATCGCATTGTGGCTGCAGGGAAGAGGCTGCTAGTCGTGGTTGCCCTCCCAAAGTTGAGAAGGTCAGTGTGTGTAGAATGAGTTCGTACCACCTGAGAACGTCGTGTAAAGAGTGAGAGAAACCTCGTCAACGTGATACTAAGCCATAGCTGTGGAACTAGCGGTTGACCATAGCCAAGCGCCTGTTAGTGCTACGTAAGCGAAAAGGGTGGTACCTTATCTTATTGGACTTCGACTTATCAGAATTACTGGTCAATTTTTATGGTGATCTCGTAAATGTAGATTTAATTTAGCAATCGTCACCAAAACCTTTACTGATTCAGGTCAATGGTTTCTACACCAAAGGATGACGACGCTATGAAATAATGTGAATGCCCAGAGAAATCTACCGAGGGAGAAGATTCTCATACACTGATACGTTCGCTCAGTCTCTCACAGGCAAAACACTTCTTGCTCAAGAGCCTCGTAAAACACACAACTGCAGAGAACCGTTATTCAACATATATTTCAAACACTAACTGGCTCGACAACATCAAATATCTACAAATTATTTACAAAGAATCACCGTGCTCGTGTCTAGGGTATGACGCTGCCTGATGACGTCATACCACGTGCAACAGACAAAGGAAATAAATCAATGCAAGAGGGAAACCAAACTGCCAAACCGGCCTATGATCCCGCTCAATACACACGTACAATAAGTGACCGACAATAGAGCTCCTACTCTTGTCTCCACTGCAACAACAACTTCTGCGATACACACAGAGTTCCGAAAGCATAAATTGTTCCTGCATGTGTCAAGATTTCGTTGTGTCCCATATCGCGCTGAGTTTTGTGAGTGGACACAGGACTGTGTTTCATCTTGTGAATACTTTCCAAGGATTGAGGACCACTCGTCGCTGTAGATTTGTGCAAGCACTGTGTTAATGCCAGTGTAATCCGCCAGTATTCTGTCGGACTGTCGATGGACTTTGACGTGAAGATTACGGGGACATTTCCAACTCCATGAGAGTTACTGGTACTGTGACATTTTCTTGATATATTGCATAATTGGTGCAGGTCCGTGTATACATTTTGACGCCAGCATGTGAGTGCGAAAGCTTATGAAATTAACGTATGTCGATGTGTCAGTGTCAGTGGAACATTGTAAATACATTTTCACCTATTTTTAGTATCTGTAAATAACTGCTTGTTGTGTTAAAGCAGTCTCTATCTTTCGTTGGATTGATGTAGGTAGCTGCGGGCTGGGGGCTCACGAGCTAGAGGAGTAATTTTAGACAAACGAACCACAACTATATTGTGTGAGATAACGTCAGAAATAATTTTGTTCTGATAGCGAACTGTCGGTGCAAAAGTCTCATTGCCCGCAGGAATAAAATTCTGTTAGCGTGGTTGATGCTGCGAGCAAACTTTAAATAACACTGGTCAACAAATTTTTACAAAGTCATGTTACTGAAAAAAAAATTAGTCATTTCTTCTCAATTTTTATGTGCTTAACACAGATATGACAGTCAAAATGCAAAATTGGCTCTATTTTTTTGCAATCTGCAATAATTATTGTTTACGTCACGAAATGCATGCCAATAGTAACAGGCCTATGGTTAATACCCGTAAAAAAAACCCCCTGAGTCGAGGGAATTTTTCATGCAGGTATAGGAAAAGTCCGGTCCATGGCTTTCTCGACGTTCTTCGCCAAAGCTAGTTTGATGTGAAGGGGTAATATCAGGATTTTGTGAGCCTCGATCAGAGCTGGGTGCTGGATATTCTTCTCTCCTCCTGCTACATTTTGTTTGCGAGTCCATTCCTTCCGCTAGTAGTGCAGTTCCCTTGCTCGACTAGCCCACTCAAATAAGAAACACATGTATTTTGTATATCCCTGCTGCAGTCCCATTAAAAGGGCAACTTCCTTCAGATCACTACAGAGGTGCCACCTGTACTTGTTATTCTCAATGGAATTCAGTAGCTGCTTTAAGTTATTGTATGTTTCTTTCATGTGGACAGCACGCGCCACTGGAATAGATTCCATTGTGCAAAAGCGCAGCTTGAAGACTCAATTTCGCAGAGTCTACAAATAGTCTCCATTCTTGTGGGTCATGAGTGATTTCTAAGGCATTCATGAAGCCCTGAATATCGTAACAGAATATCAGATTACCTTCCTTTCTGAAGAAGGGGTCCAGCTGCTGGTGGCGCTTTCGATATGAAGTAATTGTGACATCCTCTTCTAGAAGATTCTATTGTTGGAGTCTTGAACCTAGCAATTCTGCCTTGTTCTTGGATAAGTCCAAATCACGAACCAGGTTATTCAGTTCTTCCTGTGTTACTCTGTGTGAGGTTGATGATGCGCCACAGTGAAAATCTGGATCACTGCATGCTGACGGACCAGGAAAAGAAGAGGTCTGTTCACCCTCGTCCTCATCATGTGAATCAAGAGAATTTTCTGCTGGAGGTTCTGGAATAGGAAGTCCCTCACCATGTGGAACTGGTCTCATTGCAGACGGAATGTTTGGGTAGACTTTTCTCGACTTCTTTGAAAGCTGTGTTGTAAATGTAGCACAGCATATATGCGGGCCCAAGGCTTGTCTTGGTCACCAGTCTTGTATCCGAAGTGAAGATGATATGCCTTCTTCACTTGAGAAGCGATACTCTTCTTCTGGTGGCAAATGTCACTTCCCCACAAATATAGCAAAAATTGTCCACAGTATTACCGCACTTTCGAGGCATTAGTGTTCTGTATTGTAACCAAATGGATAAAATAATAACAGTTTTTATGTAAGAGTAGCTTAAACTGTATCGCACAAAGTCTGAAATATTTGAAATGCTAAACTTTTCCGACTGGGGCTTATATAGTACGCTGCTGACGTCAGCTTACTTCAGCACCCGCCTGGCAGTAGAACTGCATTGGATCAGAAAATGATGCACTCAACTCTGGATGATGTGTGCATGATGGTATGATGCAATGTGATGCAATACTACATCATTCTAGGCTTATTTAAGATGTTGTTACAGTCCTACTGGACAAATTTACACGGTGAAACATAGAAACTGAACTATGTGAAATATCTTCAAAACGAGAGCCAATAAAATATTTTCATGGTCATATTCGTGTTCAGTACACCAAGCTGCTACAGATTAGGACCATTTTCAGTCAGTAACGATTTCAGTGTTGACCAGGGTAATCTGTGAGAAAGAGTAGTATCAGCACCCCCCGTCGCCCGTAGGAACGTGGGAGAAAGCGCCACCCGAGACTAACATCGCTGGGTGCAGTTCCCAGCAAGCAGCAGCATCTGTCCGTCTCGGGTCTCAGGTCACGGTTTGATGGGTGTCTTCCCAGGACTCCCAGCAGAATGCTGCAGGCTGCTTGACCGTTAGGCAAGTACTTCTGAGGCACAAACAGACTCTGTGAAAGTCTGTAAGCTAAAAGTAGTAGCACTTCTGACGCACAGACACGATGCTGGTTCTACAACTTGAAAGGGATTAGGAGACAACACAGGTGACACGACAACAACAACCAGGTGGCAGTAGTCCATCGCCTGGGTCACAACATAATGCTCATCCAGTCATGGAGTAACAACTAAAATCTGACAGCCAGCACTTCTTGCAGCAATCTTGTCAGGATCGTTTGCCAAGAAGTCTTGCCAGCGACTGTTAGCAACAAATTATTGCGAGAAGGATCAACAGCAGCCACAGCAAGCGGGCGTTTCCTAGCAACTATTCTGCGAGAGGTGGTGCAGCTACTGCGAGTCCCAGGCGAGCGTGTGAGCGTGGAGCCCTGGCCAGCTGACCCGCCTGGCCAACACGCGGCGGCAAACAGCGGTGTTCACAGCGGGGCGCCTGCCCACGACACGGCCTCTTTATAAATCCCTCTCCTGCGGCTTGGCCCCGCTTGGAGTGCTTGATCAGATTGCACGCGACATTTGTAAGGCTCTTTGGTCTCAAGATCTGTTGGCGGAAAGATGGATTTCATTGCAGACCACGCTCCATCCTTGTTCGTCCACAAAATATTCACCTGATCTTTTCCATCTTGCTCTTGCTTTTAGGCTCTTCGGCTGCTTCCTTCATATTCCTATCATACAGTATTGAGTGGGTGAAGTCATCCCATCCTATAGTATTTGGGGGGGGGTGACTTGTCATCACATCCTATAGTATTGGGGGGGGGGCTTGTTGTCATCGTATCATATAGTATCATATAGTATTGATGGGGTGGCTTCTTATCCTATCATACAGTATTGAGGGGAGGGCTTCTCGACATCGAATCATGTAGTCTTGACGGAAAGTCTTGTTATCGTATTATATAGTATTGAGGGGGTGACGTCATCGTATCGTATAGTATTGACGGAAGGGTTTGTTGTCATCGTATCGTATAGTATTGGCAAAAGCGTTTGATGTCATTGTATCGTATAGTATTGGCAAAAGCGTTTGATGTCATTGTATCGTATAGTATTAACAGAAGTGTTTGATGTCATTGTATCGTATAGTATTAACAGAAGTGTTTGATGTCATTGTATCGTATAGTATTAACAGAAGTGTTTGATGTCATTGTATCGTATAGTATTAACAGAAGCGTTTGATGTCATCATATCGTATAGTATTAACAGAAGCGTTTGATGTCATTGTATCGTATAGTATTAACAGAAGCGTTTGATGTCATCCTATCGTATAGTATTAACAGAAGCGTTTGATGTCATCATATCGTATAGTATTAACAGAAGCGTTTGATGTCATTGTATCGTATAGTATTAACAGAAGCGTTTGATGTCATCGTATCGTATAGTATTAACAGAAGCGTTTGATGTCATCGTATCGTATAGTATTAACAGAAGCGTTTGATGTCATCGTATCGTATGGTATTAACAGAAGCGTTTGATGTCATCGTATCGTATAGTATTAACAGAAGCGTTTGATGTCATCGTATCATATAGTATTAACAGAAGCGTTTGATGTCATCGTATCATATAGTATTAACAGAAGCGTTTGATGTCATCGTATCGTATAGTATTAACAGAAGCGTTTGATGTCATTGTATCGTATAGTATTAACAGAAGCGTTTGATGTCATCGTATCGTATAGTATTAACAGAAGCGTTTGATGTCATTGTATCGTATAGTATTGACAGCAGTGTCTGATGTCATCGTATCCTATAGTATTGACAGAAAGTGTTTGATGTCATTGTATCGTATGGTATTGACAGAAGTGTCTGATGTCATCGTATCATATAGTATTGACAGAAAGTGTTTGATGTTATTGTATCGTATGGTATTGACAGACGTGTCTGATGTCATCGTATCATATAGTATTGACAGAAAGTGTTTGATGTCATCGTATCGTATAGTATTAACAGAAGTGTTTGATGTCATTGTATCGTATGGTATTGACAGAAGTGCTTGTTGTCATCGTATCATATAGTATTGACAGAAAGTGTTTGATGTCATCGTATCGTATAGTATTGACAGAAAGTGTTTGATGTCATCGGATTGTATGGTATTGACTGCAGTGTTGGATATCATCGTATCGTATAATATTGACAGAAAGTGTGTTTGATGTCATCGTATCGTGTAGTATTGACAGAAAGTGTTTGATGTCGTCGTATCCTATAGTATTGACAGAAAGTGTTTGATGTCATCGAATCCTATAGTATTGACAGAACGTGTCTGATGTCATCGTATCATATAGTATTGACAGAAAGTGTTTGATGTCATCGTATCGTATGGTATTGACAGAAGTGTTTGATGTCATTGTATAATATAGTATTGACAGGAGTGTTTGATGTCATTGTATCGTATAGTATTGACAGCAGTGTTTGATGTCATCGTATCATAAAGTATTGACAGGAGTGTTTCATGTCATTGCATCATATAGTATTGACAGAAGTGTTTGATGTCATTGTATCATAAAGTATTGACAGAAGTGTTTGATGTCATTGTATCATATAGTATTGACAGGAGTGTTTGATGTCATTGTATCGTATAGTATTGACAGGAGTGTTTGATGTCATCGTATCGTATAGTATTGACAGGAGTGTTTGATGTCATTGTATCGTATAGTATTGACAGGAGTGTTTGATGTCATCGTATCGTATAGTATTGACAGGAGTGTTTGATGTCATTGTATCATAAAGTATTGACAGAAGTGTTTGATGTCATTGTATCGTATAGTATTGACAGGAGTGTTTGATGTCATCGTATCGTATAGTATTGACAGGAGTGTTTGATGTCATGGTATCATAAAGTATTGACAGAAGTGTTTGATGTCATTGTATCGTATAGTATTGACAGGAGTGTTTGATGTCATTGTATCATAAAGTATTGACAGGAGTGTTTGATGTCATTGTATCGTATAGTATTGACAGGAGTGTTTGATGTCATCGTATCATAAAGTATTGACAGGAGTGTTTGATGTCATTGTATCATAAAGTATTGACAGAAGTGTTTGATGTCATTGTATCGCATAGTATTGACAGGAGTGTTTGATGTCATCGTATCGTATAGTATTGACAGGAGTGTTTGATGTCATCGTATCGTATGGTATTGACCAGCACCTGGTCCACCTTTCCCGATCTGTAGCGTTCAGTCTTGGCGTTCTCCTGCTGCTTACAGGTGGTTTGTCTGGGAGCGTACGAGCGTCAGCTTTTATTGCTAGTGGGTGGTGCCCTCTGTTCGCAAAGAAAGTTCTAGTCTTGCTGCTTTTGTTCACTCTGCACGAGCAAAAACCACTGATTTGAGCATGCCAGAAGGAACACAATTTTTGCGCCAGGCACGTCATTATCAAGGATTACACTAAACAGACCATGCGACCTCATGTCAACCTAATTTTTGTTGCTGTCATTGTACCCGAATGCACGAAATTTGACGACTCGTTTAGCGTTTGTTTGGTTTTGAGTATAGCAACGAGCGAAGTGCTTTTTATTGTATCGTTATATTGAGTGGATGACTTGTCTTTATATTAGACTAGCCAGGGGGCCCGGAGTATAGTACTGAGTGGATGACTTGTCTTTATATCAGACTAGCCAGGGGGCCCGGAGTATAGTACTGAGTGAATGACTTGTCTTTATATCAGAGTAGCCAGGGGACCCGGAGTATAGTACTGAGTGGATGACTTGTCTTTATATCAGACTAGCCAGGGGACCCGGAGTATAGTATTGAGTGGATGATTTGTCTTTATATCAGACTAGCCAGGGGACCCGGAGTATAGTACTGAGTGGATGATTTGTCTTTATATCAGACTAGCCAGGGGGCCCGGAGTATAGTACTGAGTGGATGACTTGTCTTTATATCAGACTAGCCAGGGGGCCCAGAGTATAGTACTGAGTGGATGACTTGTCTTTATATTAGACTAGCCAGGGGGCCCGGAGTATAGTACGGAGTGGATGACTTGTCTTTATATCAGAGTAGCCAGGGGGCCCGGAGTATAGTACTGAGTGGATGACTTGTCTTTATA
>SMGT01004691.1:52988-89375 GCA_004794575.1 Lanistes nyassanus
CACACAAGGTCCCATCATACAGACTTAGAGTGTAAGTTAGACACACAAGGTCCCATCATACAGACTTAGAGTGTAAGTAAGAAACACGAGTCACAATCTACAGACTTTGAGTGTTAGGTTATATCCTGAAGACCTAAAGTATAAGTTAGACACGCGAGATCACATCCTACAGTTATAAAGGTATAAGTTATATATATATATCTATAAGGTAAAAAAACCTTTCCACCAATTTTCCTTCACTATTTCCAGACCTATTTTTGGAAGGTTTTCATGTTTAAAAACTTTATTTTAATCCAAAAAGCTTGCGTGATTGTACCACAGACATTACATGTATATATATATACTAGGAGAATTCTAGTCTGCCTAGTTACGATAACTCTTCAGCGGGAAGAGTTAGCCAGCATCAGCCGGTGTTATGGAAGAAAACAAGAGCTCTAATACAGCATTGGCTTCCAGATATAAAAGAACAAATTCTTCGGCATTAGTGAGCTAATTGCACAAACAGCAGAAGCAAACCAGAATGCAAAGGAAAGATGTTTCACGTGTTTCCTGCAGACGAAGAAAGGTGAGTTTAACTAGTCTGCGGTTACCCTGAATTTAGGTGGATCGTGATCGTAGCACAGACCTTATATCGTAGCGTATAAAGTTATACTATAGTGTTCATCTCTGGCAAAGGACGTCATTAAAGTTGCTGAAACAATTAAATGATTAAGGCGTTACAACATCGTTATAGAATTAAAACTACTGTTAATACATGTAATTGTGAAATTGGAGTTCTCAAGAAAGAAGAGTTCAAGAAATGATAAAATACAAAATGTATGACAAACATTACAAAGTCATAGAAGCTTACAGTTTATGATCTTATTCCCGCACAGGAGAAATAAAGGAAGTTATTTGTGCTTATATGATATGGCAGAACTGTGTTTGTAGCGCTGCAGAATTACACCAAATTTGTAAGACTGTATGAAGAAAAGGTATATATTGTATGTTGTATGAACTTCATTTGCCAAGTAATTAACTTTATTAATTTCCTCCATAAAGGTGAACATGCTGGGTTTTCAACGCCAGGAGAAAAGACATCGAGAATCTGTCAGCAGCTGAAATTCGATCTAAGGGGTGCATGCTTTGCAGTGAGCATTTTGAAAGCACCCAGTGGACCGACAGGGACAGAAAACATTTCAACTGGAATGCCTGTGAATGCACTGGTGTGTACTGGTGTGCCCAACAACACGTGACACCAGAAATACTGTTGTTGGTCTTTATGCCAACATCAGACTTTATTCCGCGTTGACTAACAGCAACAGGTCCTTTCATGGGAAGTCTGCTGCCAGAAATCGCACATTGCTGAAGGTTAGGCATATGTAGGAAAGTTACCAAAAAATCAAACCAGCAGCCTTCCTTATAGCAGTGGAAGAGAAACAACAGCTAGCAAAAATGGATACTTCAGTGGGTACCATGAACACAATCTTTCAATGTGTTGTTTTCAGACAGGTCATTGAAATATTCATTGAAGAGTTGGGTTGATTTGTTTCAGTGTCTGGAGTCACAGACTAAGGGATTGTCCCATTGACTGCCTTTGCATTTGCAGACAAGTCAAAAACAAAAGTTTATTTGCCATTACTAATCACTCTGAGGTGTGTGTTACAATAATTTACACTAAGTTTTTGATAACTTTAATATAAACTGTTTAAGTATTGTCACATGTCACTCCTAGGTTATCATCTGTCACTCTTAGTTTAGCCTGTTCACTCCACTCTTTCTTCACACCGGGTAGGTGGACGCATGGTGGGTAGCTGCTCTAGGCTGGCCAGAACCGGTTTAATCGAGGTTAAGGGGTCAGGACGCCTACTACTTAAGCAGGCAACAACGTGAGGATCGGAGGAGACAGACTCATACAAGACATGGAGAGAGAGTTAATGTAGGAAAACCAAGAGAAGCAGACACGTGTAGACCCACGGACCTCTACCCCTCGCCATCTTCTTAGCCAAGACGTGGAAAGAGCAAAGGGCTCCAGCATTTCAGCATTACACAGGGTGTATGTGAGGGAAAGACAGGGGGATAGGGGAATGATGTGCGCACTCCGCCACTCACACTACCTCGCTCTCTGACTGTTATTCAACAAACTCAAATCCACGCATTAAAGAAGCTCCTCAATACAATGTTATTAAATAAAGAGTCTTCAATACCGGAAACCACAATACATGACAGGTGAGAACAGAATAGACTCTTCCACTAAACTAGGTTCGAGTATTCACTAGCAGATAGATCAGAAGAAAAGTGTCAACGAGATCTACTTACAGTCTCACTCAATCATTCACTCAGATGGACATTTAAAGCTGTATAAGCTTTAACTCACTCACCACTGAGATCCGTTGACACAGGCACACAAATCCACGGTATGATTCAAGTCCTTTCACTATAGTTCACAACAAACCACTGGGATAAATGCTTTGGCGAGTCCCTGGTAAAATTCTTCTAGATAACGTTCATTTCCCAAGGTGCGGGAGGTGTAGATCTATGCGGATTCTGATTTCGCTGAAAAATTTTCGTCTGACGGGTGAGGTTATCTTTAGATATCACAGTTTCTGTTTCTTTTACTGAAGATACTAAATTTCACAGTCTTACAGGCTGATGGATCTTCTTCTAGCCTGGAGTCACAGAGCGTAGGTTTCTCTCCTAGGGCAAGACAGCAACGATTCGGCGAGTTACCGGGTCTCCTAACACCGGTTCCGACAAAGGCAAGCTTTCAAGACGACGGTCTTGATATCAAGTACCCTCCTTGGTACATACGTTCGCCACCATTGGCGGGAGAACTAATGCCCTCTGGCATACACACAGACTCTCCTCAGTCTGTTAAACACTTTCAGACTCTCTTAGTCTGCTAAACAACTTTCAGACTCTCTTAGTCTGCTAAACAACTTTCAGACTCTCTTAGTCTGCTAAACAACTTTCAGACTCTCCTTAGTCTGCTAAACCACTTCCAGACTCTCCTCAGTCTGTTTACACTTTCAGACTCTCTTAGTCTGCTAAACAACTTCCAGACTCTCTTAGTCTGCTAAACAACTTTCAGACTCTCCTTAGTCTGCTAAACCACTTTCAAACCCTTCTTAGTCTGCTAAACGACTTTCAGACTCTCCTCAGTCTGTTTACACTTTCAGACTCTCTTAGTCTGCTAAACAACTTCCAGACTCTCCTTAGTCTGCTCAACAACTTTCCCCTTCCCTAGGGGACTTCTAACTGCCCTGACTAGGCAAGCAGGACACCAGGAAGACTACACTGCCTGATACTTCAGGCCAACAACCTTGCCTCTCAGGAGATCACTCCCTACGTCTTTTCTCTTCGGTGGTTCTCTTGTGACTGGCGGTAAGAGACGAATTCTGACCACGCGTCTTGGCGATCACGTGGACACGTGCCTATCTGTGATTGGATGTAACAAGTGGTGTACGTGTCTGGTCGTCTCTAGAAGCTTCTAGAAATAGAAAGTTCTAGAAGAAAACTGCTTAGCTTGCATGTCCTTGAGTGAGTTTGGCGCGAAAGTACGAAGCAGGTTTGCGTCACTAAAGACCTTGTTACTAAATTAGGATGCGAGACCTTGAGCTAATTCGGCGCGAAATCTGCACGTTGATCTTAGAAAGAAAACGCGGGAAATAAGTGCGTTGGGGTCAAGTTGTCCTAGATATTCATGTATAGAAAGTATAGAACGTACTGATTAAAAGAAAGCCCTCTAATAAAAGATCGTGTGGCATGTAAAATGCATGGGAATTTACTACAACTTCTGAATGAATGAACTAATCTGTGTTTAACAATGCTGTTCTACTAGACTTGCTACATTATGGCAACAATGGGAGACAGCGAATGGAGATGTCGCCATTTTGTAGTTAAAAGTTTCTATCTGCTTGTCATGGGAACGCTAGAGGGGAGTCGTTTCCGTGACAGTGTATTTCGCCGACTACAAGACAGAGTAGTAAGTGACTGCTGTTGCGCCTTATAGGACTGCTCTTGCCATAGACTGTCTTAGAGTCTGGGACTCGGGTTGAATTAAGATAGGTGGTTTTATCCTGCCGGAGACAGGAGACGTTAGTGGCCGGGCGTATACCAAAAGGGGAGGTAGAGGAAGAGCTTCATTGCTGGTCGTTGAATAGCTTTGGAATTGTGTATTGCAGAAGTAGTTGTTTGAGTAGTGACGAGAGTAGGAGCTCTGTTGTCGGTCACTATTGTATCTGGGTACAGAGCGGGATCATAGGGCGTTTTGCAGTCTGATTTCCTCTCTTGCTTTAGTTTGATTATCTTCTTGTCTGATACCTGGTGGTATGACGTAATCAGGCAGCGTCTTACCCTAGACACCAGCACAGCGATTCTTTGTAAATAATTTGTAGTGGTTTGCCTATGTGAGACTGAGCGAACGTGTCACGGTATGAGAATCTTTTCCCTCGGTAGATTTCTCTAGTTATTCGCATTATTTCATAGCGTCGTCACCCTTTGGTGTAGAAACCACTGACCTTAGGTAGTAAAGGTTTTGGTGACGATTGCTCAATTAAATCTACTTTTACGAGATCACCATAAAAGTTTGTCCAGTAATTCTGGTAAGTCCAGTCCAGTAAGCTAAGGCATGGCCCGTCACGTCACAAGTATATCTGTATGTCTATTTGTCTTGATGTCTGCAAATGTTTACAGTAAGCATGTGACTGTTTTTAAATGCATAGCTACTGTGCATTTTAGTATGTTGTAAATTATGACTTGTTATTCTTCCCATGTACAAACTCACACAGTGTACTGGATCTCATGGTTTGGGAAAAAAGTCCTATTGCTCGCTTTCAAAAAGTCTGTTAAAATCATATGTCTCAATAGGATTTGTATTTTTACAGTAGTTGAAGAATTTGCTACATAGTTCATTTATCTGCTTGTCAGAAATAACAAGACAATTATGCAATGGAACTAACACTAACACAAAATGTAAAATGGTAAAGAAGACTGTGAGTTAATATTTAGCGTGTGCCTGCCTGCATGAGTGCATGTTGTCACGTTTTGGGGTCTGGTGGGTCAAGGAGATTACACCATAGATTCTAGGTGTGACCCATCCACGACCCTCAGGCCCTAATTAAGGTCCATTATCCCTTGTTCAAGCCGCCATCTAGCTGCTCACGTCATCACCAGTCCAGGTTAGGCTCCTGTTCACACTTCTGATCAGGGGTGCTGGCTGTAGAAGCACGGGGTAAGGTGTTACTCCCCTTGAGGCACAGCTGGGAAGGGACCAGTGCAGGTGTCAGGGTGGCCAGGTGTGGTTTAGTAGGGGAGCATTACGTATCTGGAGGAACCTGCTGATGCGTAATATCGGGCACGAGGGGCTTTGATGTAGCCGATGGGTGTAAACAACCAGGAAGGGGAGGGGGGAGCTACGTCCACTCTAGGTGTCCACTTAGGGGCGTGTTCTGTCTCTGGCCTGATTGGTTGATATGTGTAACCATCTTGACGACCACGTGTATGTGAATGAAAGAATCTATGGACGAAAGTTGAGAATAAAAGGACTGGTTTATACCGTTAAACTATCTTCTGCCCAAATCTCATGTGAGAGAACGTCTTCCGCCCAATTATCCTGTGAGAGGACATCCTCCGTTGAAATCTGCAGTGAGGGCATTATTAGCCTGAACTCCTGTGAAGAAAAGCTGCTGTGGTGAGACGTACGTGTCTTGTGGTACAAGTCTGCTGAAGGCTGAAGGATTCAGCTGCAGAATTGAGGTGTCTTGTTGTACTGGACGTGTGGAAGTCTAGTATCAACGGCACGTGGCTTGAGTAGACCAGTTGCATAGAGCAAGGGACTCTGCAAGGGTGTTGGATCCCTCCAGACTGGTGTGTGACTCTTGCACGTGTTCCTCTACTGTGGGAGACCTCTACGCTGACCGGGCGGGAGAGGACTGCAGAACGTAAAGGAGGGAGACCGAAGACCGCGGACAGACAACCGTCTGAAGCAGGGGGCGAAGGTCCAGCCTTACAAGGAGGCTGTCTGTAACCGAGCTCTTGGGGTGAGCTCAAGGGGCTGTGTGTCAGCCTTGTGTAACGTCATATCCTCCGTGGCGTGTGTGATCGTCAGCATGGAAGTCTGCTGTTACGTGGAGGTGTTCGAGAGGTCTTCAGGGTATCTACTGGTGAACATACCCAAGGAAGGAGCGCTCCAACGTACAGACTGTCGTGCGGACTGTAAGAAGCATTCGGGAACGAGTGTTGTGTTCTGTGAGTGTTGTGCATCACGTGGTCATTCTTTTCTCGTAAGCAAAGGCGAGATTGAGGTACGTGGTTTATCATTGTGTTTAATGGCGAGGCGGGTGATGTAGGGTGGTATTAGATGTTATAGTAGACCTAGCTCGAACAGAAAGAAATTGCGGGACGCCTAGAGTTGAAACGAGTTGTAACATATATTGTCTTGATTGTAAATACTCGCTGTTTATATCAACAATACATTCTTCTTTTTTGTGTTCACTGTATTACAGTCTTTTGTTGTTCTTTATGGGAGACTGTAGGTGGCGGGGGGTCGGCCATATGATTGAGAAGTCATTAATTAGTTTTAGTAATACAGTGATAGTTCCACCTACGCATATGTCACACTCTTGACGGTGGTCGTGTGAGCGAGCAGAGGAGACGACCCGTCAAGAGCAAAAGAAAATCTTCCAGTATGTTACACATCTATTGGTTTGTTTGTTTGTTTGTTTGTTTGTTTGGCACAGTGATTGAGAAACTTACCCTGTGCATAACCAATTGCTTGCTGTTTAGGCATGTTCAGTGAAGCAGACAAGCAAGATGAGAACTTTTTGTTTAGTTATTAATTTGTGTGTGTGTGGGGGGGGAGGGGGGTCTGAAGGCCTTATTGGTGTGTGCATTAATAAAAGGATTAAAACAAGCTTCTGCATTCAGGACACAACAAGAAAGACAAATAAAAAAAGACACTTATCTCTGGATCAGTGTGACTAGCATTTCTCTGTATGGTACATGCTACTCTACTGTATATGTTGCTTTGATCATACCACATACCACAACCAGAACAGGATTAAAACAAGTGACTGCATTCAGAACATAAACAACACAAATAAATAAGAAAAGACAATTATCTGTGGATAAGAATGCCTACCATGCCTCTGTACGGTACATACTACTGTATATGTAGCTTTTACCATACCACACTTCCCACCACAAGCAGAACAGGATTAATGAAGTAGTGCGATAATCATTTAAACCTTCATGCTGGGTTTCGGCATAAAACACCTCGACCACAAGGGACCCAACTCTGGAAGCACGAGTTGCTTCCCTCAACTAGGCAGAGTTTCGGAGTGAAGTCTCTGTATATGTGAAGTCTGTGGTTGTACTCACTTCTTGATGGCAAGCAAAGACAACAAATAGCTGGTTTGTGACTTTCTTATTTTTTACACCCGAGTTATATTGACACTTTTGCTGTCTGCTCTTTCTTTATCGGTTTTATACGGTAATTTTTTTCTCAACAGCAGTCCAGCTCCCTAGACATCCAGTGGCAACATTACAAAAGTTTAGGGATGACCAGAGGGGGATGAAAACTAAACAAGTTGAAGTGGCAAGGATATAGATGTATGGGGGGGGGGACGGAGTGCTAGTTGAGTGGTGCAAACAATTTTTCTACATTGAATTATTAAGGGTCAAGGCTGTACAGAAACAAAGGTGCGAAAGATGTATCGATCCGCTCCTTTCAAACCATGTTTAACGAGCACCGTAACATTTTCGTGACAGGCACAACCCTGTTACGCTACATGAAATTCGTGTTTGTTTGATGTGATTATTTGCTAGCATATATTATGCTTTATTTCATCTCCTCATTTTATACTCAGACGGAATGTTCAAAACGTAATAAAAGTACTTTCCACAGATAGGAGAGTTTCACCGTCTTAACGCTATATCCTAACGGAAACCTGCTTCTGCCAGCGAACCCTGCCCGTGTTCGGGCAGCAGTCAGTGATGTGACTAGCCTCGCGATATGGGTCACCAACTCCGAAGATCGACTGTACGAGCGGTCCCAATCGCTGTGTGACGGCCCCTTCAGTTCAGCACCGGGAGGGAAAGGAATCAGAAGATCTGGGGAAATGGATATAGGGAGCACTGATGTCTGAACTGGTGGTAATGGCGTGTAATAGAGAAGTATAAGATAAGAGATAAACAGAAAAGATCATTCGCTGTGCATAGACATGTAGGAATATTGACATGTAGATATATATATATAGATATATAGACGTATAGGAACATTGACATGTTTGAACATAGACATGTAGGGATATTGACACGTAGATATATATATATATAGACGTATAGGAACATTGACATGTTTGAACATAGACATGTAGGAATATTGACATGTAGGAATATTGACATGTAGATATATATATATATATAGATATATAGACGTATAGGAACATATACATGTAGGGGGATTGTACTTTCAGTTGCACGTGAAATCCTGAGGGAGAGACCTGTGGGCCCGGGGACAGACGATCTCAGGGAAAAAAGCCGAGGCTGTCCGCCTTGTGTGTCAGCAGCCCGACGCGGCCCGAGTAATGGCTGTAAGCACTGTTCCTTTGGTCTGCCTGCTCAAACTGCTGGCGACCCGGTGCAACAAGGCCCCAGGGAGGCGCCCACAGCCACGCGAGCACGTGCAAGACATCAACACGAACAGAAAAAGGTGCGATGTACCCGAGTTGTCAGACCAAACCCCGCCTCTCGCTGCTCTCTCTTCCTATCCCCCTCTCTCCACTGTCGGCTTTCGTGAATGGTCGCCTGGCCAGTCTCCATCAAAGTGGGAAGAAGGGGGAGTGTCGTTTGTGACAATGCGGGGAGAAGGGGGAGTGTCCTTTGTGACAACGCAGAGAGAAGGGGGAGTGTCGTTTGTGACAACGCGGGTAGAAAGGGGAGTGTCGTTTGTGACAATGCAGGGAGAAGGGGGAGTGTCGTTTGTGACAATGCAGGGAGAAGGGGGAGTGTCGTTTGTGACAACGCGGAGAGAAGGGGGAGTGTCGTTTGTGACAACGCGAGTAGAAAGGGGAGTGTCGTTTGTGACAACGCGGAGAGAAGGGGGAGTGTCGTTTGTGACAACGCGGGGAGAAGGGGGAGTGTCGTTTGTGACAACGCGGGGAGAAGGGGGAGTGTCGTTTGTGACAACGCGAGTAGAAAGGGGAGTGTTGTTTGTGACAACGCCAGTAGAAAGGGGAGTGTTGTTTGTGACAACGCCAGTAGAAAGGGGAGTGTTGTTTGTGACAACGCGGGGAGAAGGCGGAGTGTCGTTTGTGACAACGCGGGTAGAAAGGGGAGTGTCGTTTGTGACAACGCGGAGAGAAAGGGGAGTGTCGTTTGTGACAACACGGGGAGAAGGGGGAGTGTCGTTTGTGACAACACGGGGAGAAGGGGGAGTGTCGTTTGTGACAACGCGGGGAGAAGGGGGAGTATCGTTTGTGACAACGCGGGGAGAAGGGGGAGTGTCGTTTGTGACAACGCGCAGAGACCAGGACCGTCCAATGTCATCCATCGCCCTCTGGTGAGAGAGAAAGCCAGAAAATGTGATGACGGAATGAACAGAAGTTGGCGACGAATGCAGGTTTGGCGAGATGTTGCAAGATGTGTACTGGATGACCCAACTCCTCACCCCGCTTTCTCTCCCCAGTCATTGGATCAGCTTTGGTTTTCAGATATTTTCGGAGATGTTTGCAACCCCCATAAATCTGTACAACTGATTTTCTCTCTCCCTACAAAAACTACTTTCTTTCACTGTGTGAACACCCTGTCTGCCACTGTGTGAACACCCTGTCTGCCACTGTGTGAACACCCTGTCTGCCTCTGTGTGAACACCCTGTCTGCCTCTGTGTGAACACCGTCTGACACTATGTGAACACCCTGTCTGACATGGTGTGCAACTTCTTTCTCTTGCGCTGTGCGCAAACTGTGTCCAAGGCTCTGAGCTCCGAGCAGATTTCCTGTTAGTTGTTCACTTCAGCCTCAGATTAGCACGTCACCGTCAGCGTCATCACCACTTCCTCCTCCTGTTTCTTCTGACGGGGCGCCAAGTGTTAAAACGTTCGGCATGACGCCCACAGTTTCCGGTGTTTCATGACGGTCTGTAGAGCCGCGGCCTGGAGGCGTTCAGCGAGCTGGCTGGCCGCTGTGTCAGACTGTGTCAGACTGTGTCAGACCCAGTGCCGACAGCTCTGTCCGAGGAAGTTGTCCCGTCTCCCGTAGCCATTCCTCAAGCCATGGCTTGTCATCACAGCGTCGAAGATTAATGGATAGACCGACGGATGAATGAATTTTAGGACAGGCAGATAGACAGACAAATGGACATGCGGACAGACAACGCGAGATTTGAAATGACTTGCTGCTCTTGCTTAAAGACTTCTTTGCATGCCGCCTCCTTCCCCTCTTCTCTCTTTCTCTCCCCCACCCCCTCCTCAGCGAAAACTGTCCCCCCCCTGCGACGGCTGCTGTCGTGATGTCCACTGGGGGGCAACTTGCAAGACCGTTCCTACTCCCCCCTCCCCGTCCATACGTTAAGCTGTACGTAGCATGCGTTGGTACAACTGGTTGTACGGCCACCCAGGGACCGAAAAGCAGATACGAACCCGCATGGAAACCGGCGCCGTAGGCCTCCAGGAGGAGGAGGGAGGAGGGGGAGGGGGAGGGGGAGGAGGAGGAGGAGGAGGAGACAAACACACTTGCTGCGAGAGATTTTTTTTGTCGTGTTGCTGTAGTCATGCCGCTATCATCATGCCGTGACCAGCTTAACCTTATCATCAACCCATGGACCGAGTCGCTTGAAAAAACATTTGAACATTTGACGAGGTGGAAAGACAGCTTTTTCGCTTGGACCACTCCATTTTTCTGTACAGCTTAAACATCGAACTCGTACAAATTAATCGAATCTATTCACGCGATCTGCTTGACTCCTGCAGCCTGTACAGACCGCAGTGGGGATCCCGACAAGGGGCGGGTCAGATAATGGCGGAGGACTAATTCAGGCTGATTACAACATGCAGAAAATGCACACAGGACAAAGAACACTAGTCCACATGTCGCACTTGTACACATATCGCAATGTTCACTTGTGTCTGTTCGTGACCGAGGGAAGACAAAACAGGCCCCCAAAACATGTTATTTGTGACGGGGGAGGGAGGAATGTGGGGGCAAACACAAACAGATAGAGACAAAGATAAAGGCAGAAACAAATAAGGGAAAAGAAAAATCCCAACAACATCAACAACAACCCCCCAACCCCCCCCCCCAAAAAAAAAACAGCCACTTAGCTGGGTGCTACCCCCAGATCTTTACCACTCTGCTCAGCAAAAAAATGCACCCTCACCACAAAAACTCACACTCCAACCCACCCACAACCCCAGTCATACAGAACCTTGGCCGACTGCTGTTTTGCCCCACCGCCTCACAACCTACCTGTAAATAGAATCCTCCTTTCCAACTGGCACATACAGAACGAACCTCACCTCTTCAATAAACTCCTTCTCTCAGCGGGATGAGAACCTACGAGACCTACTGGTACAGTCCAAATTAAAACGTTCACCTCTTAACCCCATCCACTGGCTCCACCCCGTGCAATGTTCCTCACTGTCCTACTTGCCCTCACCTGAACACCGCCGCTAAACGTCACACACCTAAAACTACTTTGAATATCAAGCTCCGCTTCACCTGCGCGAACATAAACATCATCTGCACCATCTCATGTACCGTTTGCCACACTCTGCTTTACATTAGTGACACATAGCGTACACTATACACCCGCTTCAGAGAACATTTAGCACAACAGATGTACCCCAGTCGCACATTTCAGCACACCCACCCACCCATACACCCTCACACGCACACACACCTTCACACACACACACACCCTCACTCACACACACCCTCACACACACACACACCCTCACACACACACACTTGGGGTTCTCTCTCTCTAACCACATACTTTCACCTTTTAATCCTCTGTTCGTCTATCCCCCTCCTTTTTACCTGTATCTTCACTTTCGTTTAGTAACTAGCCCCCTCCCTGTTTGTAACGTTTTGTGGGGTGTGCTGGAATTCTAGGGAAGAAATACGAAAAGCATACGCCTAGTGCAGACCCTCACTTTTTCAATCAAAAGGTACACGTCAAGATAACTTAACACATTTATTGAACTATAAACATTAGGAATGAAAGCTGAGGAAAGAATGGTGTAGCTGAACAAATACGTAACAGTGCGTGTGTGTGTATGTGCGAGATAGCGATGGTTTGTGACACGAAACAATTGTCTGAACAATTGTGTAATGCAACTAGCATACAATTAAATTCATATGAAATAGCGTGATAACCCAAAAGACTACTTGCGGGGAAATGAATTAATCCAAAACCGGAACAGAACAGTTAATCCAAAATCGTTCTCATTTGGTAATGGCCCGCAGAAGTAGCCCGAACAAGATGGGATGGTTGACACGTAAGATGCAGTTCGTAGAAATGCAAATGTTCTGACTGACGAGCGTAGATCTGAGAAAGTCTGTAGCAGGGTCAAAGGTGATCTGTGAGTCCAGTCGTACCGTGCCAGAAGAACTCAGGAGATGGAGCTTGTCCAAAGGTTTCAGGAACACTGGTTACGAACCATGTATCGTACTGCTAGTCCGTTAGTCCTTGAGATGTCCTTGCTTAACTGTCACAAGGTAATACAATTGATGCCCCATAGAATTTTTGATCTATGAAGAAAGTTCACTTCCACAAGTGACGGGGTCCGTTTGACTGCCCACTCCCAGCCTACTATTAGACTGTTTACATGAGAGACAGGTTCACGGTGATGAATAGTGGTAACACGTCCGTTAAACCTTACACCACTCAAGATTTAACATTATCTTACGTATCTTCACAAGACAAAGAAAAGTTCACACATACTTGCTGCAGAAGCATAAAGTTCTTCTCCCGGCAAGTGATGAATTAGTACAATAGCTTGCACGGATGCAGCCTTCATAGTAGAACGTATAGCGTACGGCTAACCGTTGATGATGGATTCGCGACGAGACAACTATTTCGTTTCTCGACACTTTCTTTCCACAACGCTATATTTAGTTGAGTCTATACGTGAAGTCTAATTCTTTCCCGTGACCGCTGAACAATGTTCCTACATTAACAGCGCGTCTTGTACTGTTGGAAAACCGTTAACAAGTCTCACAGACTAGTAACACGTCTGACTCTTCCGTATCTCCAGACCAAACTGTCAAAATCCGTTTAACCTCCCACAATGTTTCCCCTGTTTCTATGCACGACCAAATTAGCATTTTCCCATTGGTTCCCCGAAGCCTGAGTCATACGCGATTTTGTTAAAGAACAAATGACGTCTTTCCTCTTATTACTACGTAACTTTATGCGTCACTAATGTGTCAACAATTCTATGAATGAAAAGATGCAATACTATGTAAAAAAACTAATACAGTGCTTAGAACAGTCGCGCTGAAGAAAAAAACCTTGCGTAACGCAACAATCTCCTCCCCAGCTACCCGCAATGACTTCCCTTGCTAGCAGTTCGGCTTCACCCAACTAAGCGCCTGTTTTTTGTCTTTGCCTTCATCTGTTTCTGCTTTTATCTGTCTGTGTGCATGTGTGTGTGTGTGTGTGTTTGTGTGTGTTTGTGTGTGTGTCTGTGTCTGTTTGTGTGTTTGTGTTTGTGTGTGTGTGTGTTTGTGTGTGTGTGTGTGTGTGTGTGTGTGTTGTCCTGACGAAGGACTGATGCCCCTATTAAACCATCTTTCACGTAGCTGCTCCTTGACATCTGGGAACAGGAAGAAATCACGGGGGGAGAGGTATGAAGAATACAGTGGATGGGATAACAGTTGAACTCCGTCCTTCGCGCAGACTGTCTTGTGGCCAGGGCCGTGTGGGCTGGAGCATCTGTCATGATGCAGCATCAGTCAACCAAGACCTGTGTTTGGATGGAGTCTACACCAAACCTCGAAGACTTTGGTCAAGCAGTGATGGACATGCATATACCAGTAAGAGGTGACTGTACTTCTTTCTCAAGAGGCTGGGTTTTTTTGAGGCGTTGGTGAGGTGGTGGTGGGGTGGGGTGGTGGTGGTGGGGGTGTAGTGATGCTGCTTGAGACAAGTTAACGTGCTGCCACACGTGGGACCAGTCACATTATACCGACACCGGGCTAACCAGTCCTAGTATTGTTCCCCACAGTGCCATGCATCTGGAAGGGCAGCTCCTAGATTGCCAGTTCTTGACGCCTGGGGTACGAACCACCGATCTCCCGTCCCGGGAGATGGGTTCTGGGAAATGGTCGACCAGAACGGGTATCGTCTTCTAAGCTCCTGCCCCGCTTGAACTCAATGTAGCACTGACGCACACTGGCACTGCGTGGAGCAATCTTGCCAAACCTTTCGACCAACATTTCATGGGAATCGCCCGCTGTTGACCCTTTCTTCGAAATCGTAATCAATCCTGGCGCCAAAGTCGCAATTGGTAAGTTCCATCGTGTAGTTTGAAAACTTCGTTTAACACAAATTCAAGAATCGATTGTAAGAGACCCACTGCCTTCTAATACTTGAAATTTGACACAAAACATCAACAAAAGCCTAGTCTATGATTTCATTCTTTAAATATTTATGTCATAGGGTCACGAGTCTGAATTCTATGGACTTTCAGACTGGCCCTAACTTCTGGTGAGTGAGTGGCCTCGCAGTTCCATGTAATGCTCCTTGAGGAATGTCAGGGCTAAGACATTGTCGATCGAACATGTCGCAGAGACGAAGGCTTCCTTTTAAAGCACTCCTACCCCATTTTTCCCAAGAAAATGCACACAGATGGAAACTTGTCTTACAACGTTCATGCGATACACATCAACACGTATGCCCAGGTGCACACATGCAAGCAGCCATGCCCAAACATCCACCCCACTTTCCCACCTAGATCCAAAACCACCGTGAATATCAGCATAGAAATAGCCATTCTCAGACCTGTCAGAAGTATACAGATGTGTTAGAATATTAATCTATAATTGCTAGTTATATACAAAAAAAAGCATTGACTGCCACATGCGTTAGGACCCCTCTTAAGCGACAGGTATAGGAAGTGCCTGGCCGGTCCCCACGACCTGTGTATGAAACGAGCCTCACATAACAGTCTACGAATTATCTTAACAATGTCATTGTTAAGAATTAACTTGAAACTGCTGCCGCAACTCTTGCTGGGGGGTCGGAGATGGGTGGGTGGGCAGGAGGCGCGCATGGTGACCCAAAGTTGTGGTCCAGCAAACCACCCCACCCACATCTTTCTCACAGCTAATTACCTTTCGAATCGAATTAAATAGTCTGCGCAGACATATAGTATCTTTAAAATGTGTAGGAGGGGAAGAGAACTCTTTCAGGTGGAGAGAAATCTTTCATTTAAATTAGGCGAAGACTCTGAAGCTAGTCGTTGGATTACTTGTTCACGGCTATTTTCATACGACACAGTCGAATGGTGTTGAAGCTGTCAAAATGCTGCATTCACCACATTTACGACAAAGTCGTATTTCACCATATGTGTTTATGTTTGTTTGGCCCTCTGATTAGGCCGATTAATTAACTGTAAGGCCAGGCGACCCAGTGCGTAGAACGAGTTCAGAGGTCAAGGAGTGACAAGAAGTATCACACAGTGAAGTGTCTGTGTGACGTCAACAAGAGAGCCCACAATCCTCTGTAGCCCTGTCTTCCATCTTCGGCGGCGACATGTGGCAGATGACAGGGTTGATAATGTCAGGTCTGCGGTTATCATCAGAAGCGGCGGGTAGGAACCTCTTGTCAAATCAGCAATTGGGCAACTGCCATGGAGCCGGTCCTAGGGTACAGACTGTTGTGGCAACTGTGTGGAACGTCCAGGTGACGGGTGCACTCTGTGTATTTGATCTGCAAGTAGCCGTTGTTTCCATGCAATGGCACTCGAGCAAGATGTGTGCCCCTTATTCTCACTGGTCTGGAGAACAGCAGGTGATAGGAGATGTTTGTATAGATGAAATGCATCATGGAAGATGTATATATATGTGAAGTTTATAATGGGAGGAGATGTATGTATAGGTGAAGTGTATGATAGGAGATGTATGTATATGTGAAGTGTATATGTAAATAATAATTGTCCTTTTCACCGTTTTTTCTAATTATCACCATATGTAAATAATAATTGTCCTTTTCACCGTTTTTTCTAATTATCACCATATGTAAATAATAATTGTCCTTTTCACCGTTTTTCCTAATTCTCACCATATGTAAACATAATTGTCCTTTTCACCGTTTTTTCTAATTCTCACCATATGTAAATAATAATTGTCCTTTTCACCGTTTTTTCTAATTATCACCATATGTAAATAATAATTGTCCTTTTCACCGTTTTTTCTAATTATCACCATATGTAAACAATAATTGTCCTTTTCATCGTTTTTCCTAATTCTCACCATATGTAAACATAATTGTCCTTTTCACCGTTTTTTCTAATTCTCACCATATGTAAACATAATTGTCCTTTTCACTGTGTTATTTTCTAGTTCTCACCATATGTAAACAATAATTGTCCTTTTCACCGTTTTTTCTAATTCTCATCATAGGTAAATAATAATTGTCCTTTTCACCGTTTTTTCTAATTCTCACCATATGTAAACAATAATTGTCCTTTTCACCGTTTTTTTCTAATTCTCATCATAGGTAAATAATAATTGTCCTTTTCACCGTTTTTTTCTAATTCTCACCATATGTAATTAATAATTGTCCTTTTCATTGTTTCTTTGTGATTCTTTGGGGGAGATTGTAGGTGAATGGGGTGTCGGCCCGTATGAATGGATTGATATTTTATAAGTAACAGTATTGTGTTTCCACCCAGCCATTTTCATCCTCTTAACGTCGGTCGTGTGAGGGTGAGGGCGTGTGATGGCGTGTGAAGGTGAGGGCGTGTGAGGCTGAGGGCGTGTGAGGGTGAGGGGGTGAGGGTGAGGGCGTGTGAGGGTGAGGGGTTTGAGGGGGGGGGGTAAACCTAGCGAAGCCTTGTAAGCAGCCTGTCAGATTTGTACATAGAACGAAAAGTCTTAACATTTAGGGCACAGGCGTCTGCATACGGCTATGTGTGAGCGCTGCCAGTATCTTTGTTGGAGTTAACATTTAACTGCAAAGACTGAACACAAAATCTGTGGTAGAATTCAAACATTTCTTCAAATAAAGGGATGCTTTGCCACAGACGCTCTTTAATTTCCTAGCGGGCACCCGCGGTGCACGTGTTCCTAGAAAGTCTTCGTTCGGCTGCGTGGTTATGGACAGGTGAATTGTAAAAATGTGTTGATGTTTGGGTGTGAACTGAAGTGATGTTTATGTGTAAAGTGATGTTTATGTGTAAGGCGAAGTGATATTTATATGTAAAAATGCAGTGTTTTGTGCAAAAACGTGAAGCAATGTTTATGCGTAAACATGGGAAGCGATGTTTATGCATAAACATGGGAAGCGATGTTTATGTGCAATGTTTATGTGCAAAAATGTGAAATAAGATTTATGTGCAAAATATGAAATAATGTTATATGTAAACACGTGAGGTGATGTTTATGTGTAAAACGTGAAGTTTTATTGATGTGTAGGCAGGTGAAGTGATGTTGATGTGTAAAAACGTTTATGTGTAAAATGTGAAATAAAATGCGAAGCGATGTGTAAAATGTGAAGTGATGCTGATGTGTGAAAACGTGAAGCGATGTTTATGGCTTAAAAACCCAACTCCCTGAAAAAAGGAGAAATGCTGTGAATGTGTGGTTAAGGTCAGAAAGGGGGCGCCTTTATGGGGTGACTTTAGGAGACGGGCTGTGGTTGTAGTCAGGAGGAAAATCGTAGCTTCATTCCCATGGCGAGCGACCTGTCCTTAGAAGCAGCAGGGAAAACAAATCAGAGGCATTCGCAGTTCTCACTCAATATAGCTGTTAGCCACTGAATGTAGCCAGTGAACACAGCTGTCCGTGACCGAATGTGGCCACTGAAAACAGCTGTCAGCCACTGAACGTAGCCACTGAAAACAGCTGTCCGTGACTGTAGCCACTGAATATAGCTGTCCACGACTGAATGTAGCCACTGAAAACAGCTGTCCGTGACTGTAGCCACTGAATATAGCTGTCCATTACTGAATGTAGCCACTGAAAACAGCTGTCCGTGACAGAATGTAGCCACTGAACACAGCCGTACGTGGCGGAATTTAGCCACTGAAAACAGTTGTGCGTGACTGAATGTAGCCACTGAATATAGCTGTACGTGACAGAATGTAGTTACTGAATATAGCTGTACGTGACAGAATGTAGCCACTGAAAATAGCTGTACTTGACAGAATGTAGCCACTGAACACAGCCGTTGTGACTAAATATACCCATGTCTGTGACTGAATATAGCTGTCCCTGACTGAAAGTAGCCAGATTTATGATTTTATTTATTCTTTGGCCCCCTGCGGAGCATTCAGAAAAAAGTTCAGATAATAAATATACAAAAAATTGCACCTCACGACAACAGTGGAGGGTAAAATCTCTCGATCAACACAAGCACACGTACACAGCCGTACACTGGTACATATATAAGCCCCCCTACATATACACATATACATATATAAGCCCCCCCTACATATACACATATACATATATAAGCCCTCCTACATATACACATATACATATGTACTAGAATAAAATAATAAATGTACAAACATGGAACTGAATGTAGCTGTCAGTGATTGAACTTAGTGACAAAATCACATATTTGACCTTCAAAAGGATGAGAGAATTAGTGACTTTTTTCGATACGTTAGTTCCTATAGCGCGTGACAACACCTCGTGACCCGCACTGCTAGTTGTCTGCCTGCACGCTGGCTGCAGACTGCAGTACAGGTGTGTGCTGGGCGCTGCGTCGTGTGATAAGGGCCATGAGACCCCTAGGTGTTCCCCCCACCCCCACTCCAGATCTCCCTTCTGAAGATGTTGACAAGCTTCCTCATGTCACTGGCGACATCTACTGGGCAATGCCGACACTCAAGGAACATCAACACACACTGCTTACTGACCCACAAGGCCCGCCAGCGGGTCTGCATTTCCCACTGACTTTGGGAACAAAATCAGCGACATGGGGAACAAGTAAACAACCGACTTCTGTGTGGAGAGTGACAAATGCCCCCCCCCCCCCAAAAAAAAAACTCCACAAAACAACTAAAAACAAAAACAACAGGGGGTGGGGACCCTTGGAAAGTTGTAAGCCGGTGACTCACACAATCACAGACAAGTTGTTCCACTTCTTCGTCTTTTCCGTTCTTCTGTATATATCACGTTATTACAGTTTTTACCTGTTTGTGTTGTGTTGTGTCCTGAAGAAGGGATACTATGCAGAAAGTTCGACATTTTAATGTTGTTTTTGCGGTTTTCGCTGTTACTGATGTTGCTGGTGTTGTCACACTGTACCAGACCCGTGACAGTGTTGTGTCAGTTCTGGCGCCAGGTTTTGATAAACATCTAGTTTTCTTAAACGGCTCTTTGCTGTTTTCTATTTTAAAATTTGCTTGATTTTATTTTTGCTGTTGTTAATTTTATTTCAATTGCTATTTATTTGTTTCATTTTTTGTTTATTTTTAACTCTTAATGTTTAATTCAGTTTTGATTTTCGATTCAGTGCGCTGTGTACCATGTCCTTAACTACACGGGAACCCTGAGATATTCTTAAGAGCGGCTCCACAGGGCACATTGCAGCCGACCTGACGGGCTTTTCTACTAGTGTATCCGTTCAAACTGGGGTAGGGATGGGGGTGGGGCCAAACAGAGAGATTTTATGAGTGGCCTTTTCAACTATATATTAAAGTGTTCACAGTGATTTGTGTCTAGCACGCACCGATACACAAAAATCTGTGCAGACACGCGCGCATGCGCATGAAGATGGTAGGAATGACATCGTAAGTCCAGATAAGCCGAGAAAGCCAAGGCTCAAAAAGGGGGGCTAAGACATAAAGTCATAACTCCACATTTCCACGCACACGCACTCGCAGACGCACTCGCTTGCAGAAAATTCCTGTTCTCTTCCCCGCCCAGACTCTCCCACACCTTTGATCTTGTAGTTCTCCGACTGAAAACACCACTGTTGCTGCCAAACTCTTTTCACTCTAACTTCGTTACATACCAGAGCTCGTCCCCCCTCCTCTCTCTCTCTCTTTTCATGACAAAACTTCGGGTACCTGTGGACTTTTACTTCGGAAAACGTGTGCTTTCTTTGCACTCTCTGGCGCTCACAAACGCACCAGACTGCACATACAGAGATGGACAGGTCCGAGAAACAATATATCTATATTTATATATTTATATATCTCGCATTTTAAGTACATATTAGAATTAAAAAAATAGCAGTCATACGGACGGACGGAGGGACGTGTAGACATGTCAAGAGGGATTTTTGTGGTCGAGTTTTAGTTTGGGAAGCCGGGATGCTTTATGCACCTCCTTCCCTCCCCATTTTGTGGGGGAGGTGACATGTGACCATGGCCGAGGTGAGAAGTGATAACGGCCAAGATGAAGTGTCACAGTGGACGAGGCGAAACGTGACCGATGACCTCTCTCGGAGTGGTCATCGCTCACACGAGTCACCGCCTTCTGAAGTCACGCCGCTGGTGGCGAGTGCTTGTATTGGCTGTCGGGTCATTGGTGGGGTTGTCAACATATGTGTTGTCCGGCACTGGGGAGGTCTAGTTATCAGACTGTGATGATCTTTCTGTCATCAAGCTATGATAAGGCTCATAAATCTGATCAGTGCTCAACTACTGGGGATGTTTTTGTATTGCGGAATATTGGGACGGCCTAGAGAGTGATTTTGTTTGTCCGTTAGCAAATACTGATAAGCTTTACAGAGATAATGGATTCTCAACTACTGGTTGTATCTACGTAAGGCTTAACGGGTCTCAGATACTAACCCAGTTTATCAGTTGTTTCATCAACGACGACCACAACGATGACCGATGAATTTAACTGCATTCTGCACCTCGCACATCGGCTTGCCATCCGCCCCCATACCCCAACACGCACACACACACAGGTTTGTCACTGTTATATTGGTGGTTTATCAACTTGATTAAATGCCTAATTAACAAACCCTTATGAATAAGACCCCCCACAGACACACACACTCAAAGCCCCTTCCCCAACCTCGTACCTGTTGGTTCGCTGCCCGTGGACATCCTTGATGCACCTCTGACGTCAGACCGCGTGTCCACTGAGATCACGTGACCAGTGTCACTGTCAGGCCGCGTGTCCACTGAGATCATGTGACCAGTGTCACTGTGCAGGTCATCATCATCGCTGTGTTTCAACCTGTCGTCACCAGTCGCATCATCGTCATCATTACCATCGTCGTCTTCCTCTCCGTCTGTCTGTTCCTCTGTCTCCCCGGCGGGATGGAGGGCGGAGTGTGGGTGGTGGGGGATGACTTGGGAGCCTTGCTGCACTGCTGATGAACTGCTCACGGCTGCCATGTCGTGCAGCACAAAGGGCAGGGAGACGGCCAGACGCCTGTGGCTTGCTGCAGACTTGCCTCCCCTGACCACCTTGTGCAGGTGCTGTCTGAAGGCGTGGAAGGGCAGGTAAGCGTGAGGCCGGGAAACAGGTGCCTCCAGCTGCTGACACGGGTCAGAGCGGTAAGTCACGTGCAAGGACCCGCCCAGACTGCTGTCGGCGAACAAGTGAGAGTATGCGGGGCAGTCATTAACAGTGGCGGGGAAGTGTCCCTGACCGCAGCTCACGCCTGCCTGGCACTCGTTGGGCTTGACTCCGTGCTTGTGGTCAGCAACCACTTCCGCTTGTAGTCGGACCCGCGTCTCGCTTGTCGACTCTTGTCCACCGTCAGCAGTGGCAGCAGGGTCATCACCATCCTCACGATTAGCAGCACCGCTATGGCACCTGCCGTCTGCAGTGAGGATGTTGTCTCGAGTGAGGATGTTGTCGATAGAGAAGAGAAAACCTTTCTTCTGCGACCCGCAAGAACTGGACTTGGTCCCCTGCTGACCTTTAGGACCCGAGTCTTGCATGGCAGCGGCCCTTTGTCTCGGCGGTCAGGCAGCAACCGTGCTCTGACGTGACTCCACCTGAAACAGCCCCACAAGGTCGCTACAGGTGACAGTCAGGTAGCTGCAGTTTAAAACAAGATGAAATGTTCAGGCAAGCCTTCCTTAGCCTTGGTCGGCTGACGGAAGCCAAGCTACGGTTGTCTTAAAACTCAGCGAAACATGCAAATGGCTTGTGGGAATCTTCAGAACCAATGAGTGCAGCAACGGTACCAGCAGGTTGGACTGAAGTCCAACGACCGCATTCACAGACTGACGGGAGAGGCACAGGTTCTCGCCACTTACGGCTGCTAGCAGGCCGGCAGCTTGTCTGTTGACACCTGTGCGGGGTGTTGTAAACTGTAGCAAATGGCTGGAATCGGGTGGAAGGGTGGAACGCGGCGCCATCTCGCTGCCGACTTTGGGGGAGGAGCCAGTCGTGGGCGCGAGCGCCATAGCGCTCCTGGACAGCGAGGAGAGTGCGGGCATAAGTTTGACTGGCACGCGCTCAGGGCCCCGCCTCGACGGATTGACTGACACGTAATGCGCAGAAAACCAATGGCAGTGTGCTATTATCAGGTCAGGGGCGTGGTTTGTGGGGGTCGATATCTCCAGCGCCAGTGTTATGGAAGTAGAGGAGGCGGTTCACGACTTTTCGTATCACATGGAGACGAAAAGCACTACCCTGTTGTCTTTCTCTTTCTTTTTTCTCTCAGTCGCGCGCAGACGCACACATACAGGCGCCAGTGAGGGGGTATAAGAGAGGTGAGGGGGTGGAGTGTTGGAGTGCCAGAGCGCCGGTTGCCAGTAGCAGACGCTCTGGAGGTGTCTGGAGAAGATATTATAGCGGTCGTGGCACATTGGACAAGTTCCAGACTAGCCAACGCAGGTCATGCAAGGATGGGCAGAGCAAACAAGCAGAGGTGATGAGGCATGGAGAACCACGACAAACAAAACAGCAATTAACCCTCAACGCTAATCTGTTGGGAACTATAGAGTCAACGGCTGTCCTCCGACAAATGTGTACCTCGCCAACTCTCGCCATGCGCAATCGCTGACTTCCGTGAAGCAGACTGCACACTCGCCCTCTTAAGGCCTCCTCACACGTAGCAAAGTTGACATTTTTTAAGCATTGCCTATGGTTTGCAACCATCAAGCAAAAGTCGTCTAACATGTCACCAAATTAGCGCAAAAGGTGACAGCGGATCGATAGCAGATCTATTTTGTCGCTGGCATCGCCAGCTTGGCGAAGTGTACAGCCAATCAGAAATCTCCGGCAGAGTAGCGCCACAATTCAAAATGGCTGTTAGTTTTCTCTGACCGAACAGGCATGCTCCACGAACCGATTTTATTTATCGATTTGCTGTCGCATTCAAATTCTTTTATTTGACTTTTCTTGCAGCAGCAGCAACCGGTATTAATCGAGTAAGATCCACGGAAGCGATGGTATAGTAGGACAGATGTTACATGCTGCTAGGCAACGCAGTGGGGCTTATGGGTACATTTGTGCAGGCCTGTCTCCACGTCTAAGGACAGCGCGTGTTTACACACGATGCCTTTTCTTACTGTGCGCAGTGACCATTGCCCCGTGTGAGCCGCCCTTTAGAGAACGAGAACCGAGCGCCACAACACAGTTTCAGGGCAGAGCCTGAGGCGCAGCCACAGCAAGGAACGATTACAACTGTCTTAAAAGAGCCACTAGAGAAACACACACACAATGCGCGTGCGCGCTGGTACGCAGAGAGAGAGAGAGAGAGATTGCAAGCTAAAGTCAACCAAATCAAACCGGTAAAACTAAGAGAACGGTGAGAGAATGGACTGGCAGCGTCCACAGACCGTGACTACAGGGCGAGAAAGTTGGTAACAGGTACTCGGCAACTGCTGCGAAGTTACAAACGACGTTCGCCTGCAATGCACAGAACCCACGTAACGGTCTGATTCTAGGGTTGTGAAAACTCAGTCTTAATTTCAGCGGTCGAACACCGTTACTCCATCTAACTGAAACTGCTCAGACTGCAGATACCAATGCTAGAAACCGCAAGGCTTGGACCGACATCACTCGAATGGCTAACGCTGTCAGCAGACAACTCGCCTGCTAGCTGATAAATGAAGTATCTCGGGCGTCTCATTCTCCGGTACACCCGATCGTCTTTCTAAATTTCTAATGGATGTGTGCGATCGTTATATATCCTGGGTTTTTTCTTAATTCGTTGGAGTTGAGCATCACCCAGAGATTAGAAGCATCCATGTTTGTTTCCTCTGTAGGTCGCAACTGCGCGCTGTAGTCCACCGTGGAGGAATACTACAGTAGGTCGCAGCTTAGGCTGTGACCTTTCGTTCAGTCCCGCTCTGTGCCCTGCAAGCTTCGCCCCTAGTCACTGTCTGTGTGTGAGACTTCTGATTTCTCACAGCGGGAAAATACGGGTTGTTTCTTCTCTCCTTGTTCTCGCCTGTGGGAGAAATCTGAGACAAAACATTAAATTATAAAATAATTACAGATGAATGTCTGTTGTTGATTAAATTGGGAATGTGTAGATCGTCAACACTGGACTCAACCACAAACGAGCTCTGAGGCCAGTGCAGTTAACGATCACGTGCCCCCAGCCCCGCCCACTGTTTGGGCTGACCCAGTGAGGTAAGACGTCATCAATAGGCAGACTTGGGGGTACGCGGTAGTAGTGTAAGAGTGTTCACGCTGTCACACACATTTCTCGCTCCCTGTGTGGTTGTGGCGAGGTCACACATCAGACGTCTTGTCGATGTATTGTCTGACGTCTCGGTACTTTGGCAGTAACTGACGTCTTAGTGATGTATAAACTAATGTCTTAGTGATGTATTAACTAATGTCTTAGTGATGTATTATCCGACGTCTTAGTGATGTCTGTTATCTGACTTATTGGCGATGTATTGTCGGACAATGTGACCTTGCACTTTCCTGACTAGAAATATAAAAGAAACATTAATACATTGTGAAAACCAAAAGAAAAAACTGAGGGAGTTGGTGATTTTATTTGAATTTTTTCGTTTCATTCAAACGGGTTTGAATCAAACAGTTTTGGAGAAAATCGTTAGTCTTTGCACAATGTGTGTTCATCTGCCCTGTTGAGAAAGCGTTCAGAATGTCCCAAACGTCCGAATTCAAAGTCCAAAGTCAGTAGCGGCTGTGTCCCCCATTGGCGTCGACAATGGCCTGACACCTGGCGGGCATGGAGCGCACCACACGGTTTACCACCACCAAAGGCAGGTTTGTGCAGATCTGCCTGAGGGCCTGCTCCAGCTGGAGAGCTGCTGTCAGCTTCGGTTGGACAGAGTTCAGCTCTCTCTGCAGATGGTCCCATAGGTGCTAGACTGGGTTGAGGTCTGGGCTCATGGAGGGTCAAGTCATCACCTAAACGTTGTTCTAACGCAGGAAGGCCGTGGTGAGCCTTGTCGTATGTGGGCAGGCATTGTCATGCTGAAAGATGAGGTTGCCGTGCTGCTGGAAGTATGGCATGACGTGGGACCTCAGCATCTGGTCCACACAGACTTATGCTGTCACGCCGTTTCCTCGTCCAGGGCCGATGTTCTGAGACGACGGGGTCCCTTAGCCCGACTCCATCCCAAATCATGATGCTGAGGCCTCCCAAACGGTCGTGGTGCAGGATGTTGTTGTTGGCGTTGTTGTTGGTGTACCTCTCGTTTCGCCTCCGCCATACTCTGATGCGGCCGTCGGCGTGGCTGAGGCAAAAGCGGCTTTCATCGGAGAAGAGGATGTCTCACCATCGACGCCATGTCCAGTCCAGGTGGTGCTGGGCTCACCGCGTTCTCTGCTGTCGATCTCGTGCAGTCAGCGTTGATCGCCGTGCAGGATGATGGCACTACAGCTGTTGCTCAGACAACCGGGGACGCGTAGTCTGGTGGCTGATGGCAGCTTCATGGCTCCCGACAGTGGCTTTTATTGCTAGTGGGTGGTGCCCTCTGTTCGCAAAGGAAGTTCTAGTCTTGCTGCTTGTGTTCTCGCTTTACGAGCGAAAACCACTGTCCGACTTCAGCGCGCCAGGCACATCATCAAGGGCTACACTCAACAGACCACGTGACCCCATGTCAACCTAATGTTTGTTGATGTCGTTGTACACGAACACATGAACTGTGTAAATTTGCGTTTCTTTTGATTTTGAGTATAATTATGCCTAAGACATCTGGACTTTTATACCAGTTTGTATTTATAATAATGATTTTTGAAATTCTAACGTATTCATCCTCCCCTTGAGCATTGCCTCGTTTTTATCTGTATTCTGTGCGAAATTTACAGCTGGTACAGGTGCGGCCCAAACAATTACTAACGACACTGAAAGGGAGCCGCATCTATTTTGTCTAACGTTAATTATCCTGAAAGTGATTGGTGGCTGTGTTAATTTTGTGTTAAATCAGCTAAATCAGCTGAGAGAAGTTCTACGGCGGGATTTTCTGCTGAAATCTTGTGTAAGCAATATTCTGCTCAATCGTCTGCTGGGGACGGTCGCATGGGGACGTTCTGCTGGGGACGTTCTGCTGGGGACGTTCTACTGGGGACGTTCTGATGGGGACAGTCTGCTGGGGATGATCTGCGGGGATGGTCTGCTGGGGACAGTCTGCTGAAGGCTGATGGTGTTGAGCCCTGTGGCAGAACCAAGTGTCCCCTTCTACTTCGAAGTCCGGTATCAGCTGTGCGTGTCTTGAGCAAACTAGTGCCGTGGGGCAGGAGATTCTTCGAGGGTGTTGGATCCCTCAAGCCTGGTGTACAACTCTTGGGACGTGTTGCTTCGCGTTGTGGGAGGCCATCCACGCTGAACGGGCGGGCATAGAACCGTAAATCGTAAAGGAGGATGTCGAGGGACAGAAGGGAGACAACCATCTAAAGCAAAGGCAGAGGTCCAGCCTTGAGGGACCGTCCATTACTGAACTCTAGTGGAGTGAGTTCAGAAGTCGAAGGTCGCACTAGAAGTGTCCCACAGTGTGGTGGCTGTGTGACGACAGCGAGAGAGCTTACAGTCCTCAGTAAGTGTGGCGTCCAGAGGCAAAACACACGACAACCCAAGTGTTGTTACCCAGGAGGAGCCAGGAGTTCCTTCTGACACGTCTGCGTTTAGGACCACAGTGAGGGGCGCCCCTTCGGTACAGACTGTAATGTTGTGCGGACTGTGCAAACGTCCAGGTGACGAGAGGTCATAGTGTGTGTGCAGTTGAGCCAGGTACATGTTTTTTATATCTAACTTAATTAACATAATGGTAAACAGCAACAAAGCAATAAGACAGCAATAGCTAAGGATTGTCTAACGCCTCATACAAAGCTGAGGATGGTCTAACCATCATACCAAGCTAAGGATTGTCTAACCCTCATACCAAGCTAAGGATTGTCTAACGCCTCATACCAAGCTCAGGATTGTCTAACCCTCATACCAAGCTCATGATTGTCTAGAACTGCATGGCAAGCTCAGGATTGTTTAAAGCCTTGTGCCAAGCTCATGATTGTCTAACGCCTCAAGCCTCATACCAAGCTCAGGATTGTTTAAAGCCTCGTGCCAAGCTCATGATTGTCTAGCGGCTCGTGCCAAGCTCATGATTGTCTAGCGGCTCGTACCAAGCTCATGATTGTCTAATGCCTCATACCAAGCTCATGATTGTCTAACGCCTCGTGCCAAGCTCAGGATTGTCTACTGCCTCATACCAAGCCAGTGCAAGAAAGGGAGGGTGAGAGGGTAGCAGCATTTCAGTTCAGGCTCGGTGTGGAGTGATGGCCCTTGCTTGTGGTGTCGCTGACTGTCCCGTTCCACTTGTCGGCGTCCGTTATCTCCACCCACCCACCCCCTGTTTAGGTTGATCCATTATCACCCCTTCTTCGCGTCATTTGACCCGTTATCTCCTCCCCACCCGCCCCCGCCCCCAGCGTGAAGTAACCCTCGAGCGGCCACAGAAAGCGTTAGATCGTCCACGAGTGTCGGACAAAACATGGCGCCAGCCACCGAGTGGTGTTAGCACCAACCCGCCTACCGCTCTCCGACAAACGCTAAGTGACCGTCGAGCATCTGTCTAGGCGTCACCACCACCACCGCCACCGCTGCCACCGCCATCGTCATCATGAGCCGTGGGGTCAGCTCCTGTAGGTGTCTGATGCCATCTTGGCGACGTTGCCCGCTTGGTCCTGCGCAGCGTGGCTCTCCTGGAGTGCTGTGCCGCCCCATTCAACAATGTCGTCCGCGCATTGGCGGTGGGTCTTCCTCACTTGTTACGGCCATCCGTCAGTCCAAAAATGACCATCATTCACTGGACAGATGTGGCCAAAGGGTCTGAGCTTTCTCTGCACTATCTGCAGCACTATGTTTTGTTCGGACGGTATTCGTCTATACAGTTCTTCGTCTGTCACTTTATCTATCCATCGATGTGCAGCAGTTTTCTAGAGCGTTTCATATCAAAGGCCAACGCCCGTCGTTCTAAATCGTTTGTGAGTACCCATGCTTCACAGCCGTATAGCTTACAATGGAAGACACATTACCCAGCATTTTCATCAGGAATCGAAAACAAAAATGAAAGAAACATTTCTACATTTGCCAAACCAACGCAAAGACAAAAGTCGCTTTGACGAGCTACGGGCACTACAGGAATAAAATCACAGTGTGGCAATGTTATATTATTTATGTCACACTATAACCCTCGCCCCCAAGGAATGTAGCTGTCGTCCGGTTTCTATGACTAAAGATTTCTTTACTGCCCTTTTAGAGGCATCATTGAACACAGGTATCTATTCTGGAATAAATAAAGAAAGAAAGAAATAAATAAAATAATAAATAAATAAATAAGAAGTAATATATGCCAGAACTATGCTACAATACTATATTATCGGACTCCGAACACAATGTATGAAAAGACGATTATGTCACCCAGGTTCATCACTAACGCTGTTTCGCGACCCTCCCAATTGGCGAATGTAGATTCCTAACTAAACTAGTACTTCCTTTTTCACACAGCTCAGGACGAACAATGATGAGCACAGAAGTCGATATGGCCATTAAAAGTTTACTTCTCAAAAGATTTGGGTTCTTTGACTCTCAAAATATTTGGAACCTTGATTTCTAACAAAAATTTCGGCTCCTCTACTCTCCTTACAGATGTGGAAAGAAGACCATCTTCTGTCGGTTTTTCGGTCCGCGTCCCTCTATCTGCTTCCCTCTTCCTTCTGCACCCCCTCTCTTGTGGCAGGAGATGCGAGCAGTTTAGGACATAAAAACGATATAATTATCGTACTGTGAACTACGCTGTATTGCTACTGAAATACACGAGTCACAACGTATTCACACGACTATCCACCCCTACCACACATCCTCCTAATAAAGAATAAGGAATTTGACTTAAAAATGAATAATAAACGAGACGAAGAGCATTCGGTAGTTTTGCCTGCACTTGGAGTATTGCTCGTCTTTCAGCGCAGGGTCACTTCAACTAAAGGAATATCAAAACAAACCACACACCCTTCCCATCTGCACCTGAAGAGGAACATTTCATCTCATCTCAACCCCCTGACCTAGGATGTCGTGTGCGGGGGGTAAGGGTAGGGGAGAGACATGCGACAATCTCTGCCATCCTGGTCTGTCTTCTGCCATCCTGGTCTGTCTTCTGCCATCCTGGTCTGTCTTCTGCCATCCTGGTCTGTCTTTCTGCCATCCTGGTCTGTCTTCCGCCATCCTGGCCTGTCCACATCAGAGCTGGGACGCCAAGTTCTGTCCATTCCTTGCTGTTGTCAAGCCAGCTCTTCCTGTGCCCTCCCCTCCTCCTGCCCCATCCCAGTGTGCCTTGTTAGACGGTCTTAGCAAACGCATTACAGAGGCAGATTGGGGGTGGGGTGGAGGCTTGAGTGCTTAAGCATTCCCCATGAGCCATCTGTGTACTATCAGGGTCAAAATTTTCAAATTATGATTGTCTTTCATGAGGGACCCTCATAAAAGCTTCAAAATTTAAAAGCATTCCTTTGAGCCAAAGGGCTTTACCCCTTGAATCCCATCAGGGCATAGGTTGCCCCTGGACCCCTTTGGGGCATAGGCCACCCCTGGACCCCGCCAAAGTCGTTTCAAGCCTAGAATGTCACAACTTGAGTGATCCAGCCTTTATTAAGAAGTGTTGTGGGGCCGAACCATGGCCAGCTTCCATTTCATGAAGGTGGAGAGGAGAGGCTCCTTGGGACCAGCCAGTCTATTTTATTTGATTCGGACACAGACTTTTGTTTTGCGTTTCTTCCAGGAGATTCTGAGGAGCTTCCAGAAGCATTTGGTCCAAAAGCTTTGATTTTCTTTTCTAATCCAGTTGTCAAGTCTAGTTTTCACAGCTATACAGTAGGATGTAAAGCTTGACCTTTGTGAGGAAGCTGATGTTGCTGTTCCTCCAGAATTTGCTGAGATTTGGAAGTGCTGTGTGCAAGGGCTAGTCTGATCTTGACGTCTGTGTCACCACTGGAAGATTTTCTTTTGCGCTTGGCGGGTCGTCTCCTCTGCTCGCTAACACGACCAGCGAGTATTTACAATCAAAACAATATGTTACAACTCATTTAAACTCTAGGCGTGCCACAATTTCCTTTTGTTTGAGCTAGGTCTACTATAACATCTGATACAACCCTACATCACCCGCCTCGCAATGAAACAGAATGATAAACCACGTACCTCAATCTCGCCTTTGCTTACGAGAAAAGAATGACCACGTGATGCACAACACTCACAGAACACAACACTCGTTCCCCAATGCTTCTTACAGTCCGCACGACAGTCTGTACGTTGGAGCGCTCCTTCCTTGGATATGTTCACCAGTAGATACCCTGAAGACCTCTTGAACACCTCCACGTAACAGCAGACTTCGATGCCGACGATCACACACGCCACAGAGGATATGACGTTTTCCAAAGGCTGACACATAGCCCCTTTTTGAGCTCACCCCAAGAGCTCGGTTACAGGCAGCCTCCTTGTAAGGCTGGACCTTCGCCCCCTGCTTCAGACGGTTGTCTTGTCCGCGGTCTTCGGTCTCCCTCCTTTATGTTCTGCAGTCCTCTCCTGCCCGGTCAACGTAGAGGTTTCCCGCAGCAGAGGAACACGTGCTAGAGTCACACCCCAGTCTGGAAGGGTCACACACCCTCGCAGAGTCCCTTGTGCTATGCAACTGGTCTACTCAAGCCACGTGCCGCTGCTACAAGACTTCCACACGTCTAGTACAACGAGACACCTCAATTCTGCAGCTGAATCCTTCAGCCTTCAGCAGACTTGTACCACCAGACACATACGTCTCCCCACAGCAGCTCTTCTTCACAGGAGTTCAGGCTAACAATGCCCTCACTGTAGTTGTTGCTGAAGATGTCCTCTCACAGGCTACTTGGACAGAAGACGTTCTCTCACAGGAGATTTGGGCAGAAGATTTGGGTGGAAGATGCCCTCTCGCATGATGTTTTGGGCAGAAGATTTGGGCGGAAGATAATTTGCGGTCTAAACCAGTCCTTTTATTCTCCACTTTTCGTCCACACCTTCTTTCATTCGCAAACACGTGGTCAACAAGATAATTACATATTTAACCAATCAGGCCAGAGACAGCAGAAGCCACACCCCGTGTCAACTTCTAGAACACGCCCCTAAGTGGACACCTAGAGTGGACACAACTACGCCCTCCCCTTCCTGGTTGTTTACACCCATCGGCTACATCAAAGCCCCTGGTGCTCGATACTAAGCATCAGCAGCTCCCTCCTGATGGGTAATTCTCCCCGCACCTGGCCACCCTGACACCTGCTGTCACACACTGGGAGATTTTCTTTTTGCTCTTGACGGGTCGTCTCCTCTGCTCGCTCACACGACCACAGAAGGTGACATATGCGTAGGTGGAACTGTCACTGTATTACTAAAGTTAATATGATTTCTTAATCATATGGCCGAGCCCCCACCACCTACAGTCTCCCATAAAGAACAACAAAAGACTGTAATACAGTGAACACAAAAAAGAAGAATGTATTGTTGATAGAAACAGCGAGTATTTACAATCAAGACAATATGTGTTACAGCTCGTTACAACTCTAGGGGTCCCGCAATTTCCTTCTGTTTGAGCTAGGTCTACTATAACATCTAATACCAACCTACATCACCCGCCTCGCCATTAAACACAATGACAAACCACGTACCTCAATCTCGCCTTTGCCTACGAGAAAAGAATGACCCCGGGATACACAACACTCACAGAATACAACACTCGTTCCCGAATGCTTCTTACAGTCCGCACCTCAATTCTGAAGCTGAATCCCTCAGCCTTCAGCAGAGTTGTACCACAAGACATGTACGTCTCCTCACAGCCGCTCTTCTTTACAGGCGTTCAGGCTAACGAGGCCCTTAGTGTGGAGTGGGCTCATGATCTCTCCACTCAGGAGGTTTTGGGCGGAAGATAATTTGACGGTCTAAACCAGTCCTTTTATTCTAAACTTTCATCCATAGATTCTTTTATTCACATACACATCAAGATAATTACATATTTCAACCAATCAGGCCAGAGACAGCAGAAGCCACACCTCATGTCAACTAAAAGGACCCGCCCCTAAGTGGACACCTAGAGTGGACATAGCTACCCTCTCCCTTTCCTGGTTGGTTAAGCCTCTCTGCTACAACAAAGCCCCAGGTGCTCGATTCTACACGTCAGTGGATTTCTCCAGATACGTAATCCTCCCCTGCCCAACTAACCCACACCTGGCCAGCCTCAGGACGAGTAACACCTTGCCCCTGGCTTCTAGAGCCAGCAACCCTGATCAGAAGTGTGAACAGGAGCCCTACCTGGGCTAGTGATGTTGTGAGCGGCTAGATGGCGGCTTGAACAAGGGGATAATTAACCTTAATTAGGGCCTGAGGAAGGGTCACACCTGGAATCTATGGTGCAATCTCCTTGACCCACCAGACCCCAAAACGTGACACCTGCTCTGGAGCTATGGGTCCCTTCCCAGCTGTGCCTCAGAGCGAGTACCACCTTGCCCCTGGCTTCTAGGGCCTGCACCCCTGATCAGAAGTGTGAACAGGAACCTAACCTAGGCTGGTGATGACGTGAGCGGCCAGAGGGCGGCTTGAACACGGGGACAATGGACCTTAATTAGGGCCTGAGGGTCGTGGACGGGTCGCACCTAGAATCTATGGTGCAATCTCCTTGACCCACCAGACCCCAACTCGTGACAGTCTGTAGTCGATCTTCCATCTCTGGTGAGAATACGAACAGCTGCAGCTGCAGCAACACACAATGATGTCACACTTACGTCACAGTTCACAATAGTGGGTACAATAAATGATGTCACCCTGACGTCACATTTCACACTAGTGGGTACAATACAATGGGTCTCCTAACCAAGACATCGCTGGTAAGGACTGACAATATACCCAACGCAGACGAGCGTCAGTGTCCTAGATTACACAGGAGTCAGTCAAAGATTAAAAATGTCCCAATGTCTGTCACATGTCACTCCTAGGTTATCACTTGTCACTCTTAGCTTAGCCTGCTAGCTCCTCCCCTTCTCTTCACACCTAGGTAGGTGAGCGATACGCCATTGGTAATGGCAGCTGCCCTGCTCCACCTAGTCTGACCAGAACCGGTTTACTCAAGGTTAAACGCCTACTACTTAAGGAGGCAAAACGCGATTAGAGGGACACAGAGAGGACAGGACATGGAGAGAGTGTTAATGTAGGAGGACCACAAAAAGCGGACACGTGTAGACCCATGGACCTCTACCCCTCGCCATCTTAGCCAAGACGTGAAAAGAGTAAAGGACTCCAGCATCTCATACAGGTACACTGGGTGTATTCTGCTGACTACTAGACAAAGTAGTAAGTGACTGTTGTTGTGCCTTGTAGGACTGCTCTTGCCATAGATTATCTTAGAGTCTGGGACTCGTGTTGATTTAAGATAGGTGGTTTCATCCTGCCGGAGACAGGAGACGTCACAAGCTAGTGGCCAGACGTTCGTCAAAAGGGAGGTAGCGGTAGTGCTGGCTGTACAGTGTCATAACTTCATTGTCGGTCGTTGAATAGCTTTAGAGCTGTGTATTGCAGTAAAGCAGGAGTTTTAGTAGTGACAAGAGTAGGTGCTCTGTTGTCGGTCACTTAGTGTATCGGTGTATTGCGGTCAAGCAGTTGTTTTAGTAGTGACAAGAGTAGGTGATCTGTCGTTGGTCACTTATTGATTCAGTTTGTATAGCTTCAGAGTTGTGTATCGCAGAAGTAGTGGTTTCAGCAGTGACAAGAGTAGGAGCTCTGTTGTCGGTCACTTACTGTATGTGTGTATTGAGCGGGATCATAGGCCGGTTTGCAGTTTGATTCCCCCTCTGGAGTTTGATGATCTTCTTTGTCGGATACCACGTGGTATGACGTAATCAGACAGCGTCTTACCCTAGACACGAGCAAGGTGATTCTTTGTAAATAATCTGTAGATATATTTGATGTTGTTGAGCCAGTTAGTGTTTGAAATATATGTTGAATAACAGTTCGCTGCAGTTGTGTCTTTTACGAGGCTGGGGGCTCTTGAGCTAGAAGTGTTATGCCTGTGTGAGACTGAGCGAAGGTGTCAGAGTATGAGAACCTTTTCCCTCGGTAGATTTCTCTAGTTATTCACATTATTTCATAGCGTCGTCATCCTCTGGTGTAGAAACCATTGACCTGTTGCAATAAAGGTTTTGGTGACGATTGCTCAATTAAATCTACATTTTACGAGATCACCATAAAAGTTTGTCCAGTAATTCTGAGAAGTCCAGTCCAAGAAGTTAAGGTACGGCCCGTCACGTCACAATGTCCTAGATTACACAGGAGTCAGTGCCATACACAGAGTCAGTGTGGCGTGCACAGGTTAATGTCACAGAGGAATCAGAGTAATTTACATGTCACCCACGTTCGGGGTAACAGTGTCATGTACTCTAATGTGTCATACAATCATAGTAACTTAGACTAATGTGTCATACAATCACAGTAACTTAGACTTATGTGTCGTACAATCACAGTAACTAAGACTAATGTGTCATACAATCAGAGTAACTTAGACTAATGTGTCGTACAATCACAGTAACTTAGACTAATGTGTCATACAATCACAGTAACTTAGATTAATGTGTCGTACAATCACAGTAACTTAATGTGTCATACAATCACAGTAACTTAGACTAATGAGTCATAAAATCACAGTAACTTAGACTAATGTGTCGTACAATCACAGTAACTTAGACTAATGTGTCGTACAATCAGAGTAACTTAGATTAATGTGTCATACAATCACAGTAACTTAATGTGTCGTACAATCAGAGTAACTTAGATTAATGTGTCATACAATCACAGTAACTTAGACTAATGTGTCGTACAATCATAGTAACTTAATGTGTCGCCAGTCACAACAGCTTGTATTACTCTCATACAGATGCAGTAGCCTAGTTGTTCAGTGTGATTTACATACTGACGCTTTCTCAGGCGGACAATATACACGTAAATCATTCTAACGTCTCAAAATGCGAGATTCTGGTATATATACATATATATTGTGATATTTCATAGTGATAGCAAATATTGATAATCTTATATTGATATAACTGCAAACAGTGACGCATCTTCTATCGATATGTGTACGGACACACCGAGTCCATGACACGTATAGTTATTATGGGGTAGATGCGTATAATTCTTCGCAAAGCAGCTTTTAAGCAGGACACAGGCTTCTATTTGAGGCGGAAATGGATGGGAGGGGGTGGGAGGTGGTGAAAGATACCGAGTGTCTTAAACCTCCTGCGATGCGATGAGTCACTGAAAAGGTCATCAGCGGTCAGCAATAAACGTCTGGGGACCAGTGGCTGCTCGTGTCTGAGGTGATCCAGGTGAGCCCTCGGTCAACACGCAAGACCTGTGTGCGTGCCGCCGCCCCGCGGACGGCAAGTGGAGGGGTGTGGGGCCCGTGGGGCGTGTGGGGCGTGTGTGGGGGCGCCTCCAACTGTAATCCTTGTCCACCGTCTCCCAGGGTGAACTGGCAATCATAGCGCAATAAGAGCAAGTCAAGATGTTCAATTAAAACGTCCCAAGAATGAAAAGCACTCGTCTAAATGTCAAAGCAATTTATATTGTCATTATCAGCTTTCCGACACCAACTATCGCACCGCGCTACCGGCGGAGCAGCGTTGTCTCTCAGTGCTTATCTCCCTTGCGCTTCATTTGCTTTCTGTCTGTACGCATGTCTGTAGCTTGGCGATCAACAATTGTCCCATAACTGTGTGCATGCCGGCCTGCCGATCCACTCAGTCATCTGTCTGTCTGTCTGTCTGTCT
>SMGT01004691.1:98065-112841 GCA_004794575.1 Lanistes nyassanus
CCCCGTGATCCAGCTGGAAATGGTTACCTGGCCCACTGCCCGCACGATGCTGGTTGTCTTATACATTCCCTCCCTACGACCTAAACCCCCCTCTCCCATCCCAGGTAACGGGACAAACTCTGCCTGTCCCTTTTCGCGGTCAGTAACGTAGGATGAATCCTCCCAATACGCGGAAAAAAATTAACACTACTGAAATAGTCACGATTCTAGGCTACAGTTTAGATGTAGTAACAAGTAAGGTTCCAGAAAAAATTATATTCTCTGGCATTTAAATAAATAGGTTTTCCATGTCAATCTGAAATAAAATAAAGTCTTACCTCTATCCTTTGGTACCCGTTATATTGTTTGAAACCACTACAGGTGACAAGTGGTGTTTAGCGACGTAAAAACACCTCGTTGTTACCAGTCTCTGTAGACAAATGGCGAGTTCTCTATCCGGATGGTGTTTCAAAGGGGTGGGTAGGTGAATGGGTGGGTCTTCCGGCGTGGAGGCGGGACCGTGGCTTTTGGTTAGGACAAGGGGTAGAGGTGAGGGGTGGGGGTAGGGCTTACGATTATGACGTCTTGGCATTGATCGGTTCGGGAAAGTTTGCTTTTTCATGTTGACCATTGTGTTAACTGAGTTGTGTGTAGTGTATACCCTTGAAATCCTCCAAAGTATCAAGGTAGCAATTAAAAGTTTAAATTAAAAGTTTCAGATTCAGATTTGTAGCCTTCCTCTCTTATATCCCATGCTTACAAAACCCGGTTTTTAGAGTTTGACAGCGACTTTTAAAATAAATCTGGTTTTTATGGTGTGTAAGCTAGTCAGGAACAGGGTTAGATGATTTTCGCACACACATGACTGACAAAAGATGTGACAAAAGGTACGTGACATAAGAGACATAAAACTGACTTTAAACCCAAGGTTACACGGTATGAAAGTTTACACGTGTGGAGTTATCATAAAGCTCTAAGAACCTGCAGCCATTTCGTTCACTGCAAGTGCTTGAAGCACGGACATTCCAGGGAAAAAACTCCCTTACTCTTACTCTGTTTATCCTGCTTGTCATTACCTCCCTTAGATCACAAAAGCCGCATGTGGCACAGCGCGCGAGAGCGTGAATGCGTATATGCAGGAGTGAATGAGTAAGAGAGAAAGCACGACCAAACTAGAAGCACTGTGCATAGGTAGTTATAGCAATGTCCCTGCTACCTGTAGGTTCAGTACACGTGCCCGGACAATCAACATGGCGGGTCCCCTTTCACAAACAGCAAGTGTTTCAAAGCAGACACGCGATACCAGAACATAGCGCACGATGTATAGAAGGGACAAAACTAGAAAGACAGGGACATGCCCCGTGCACGCACGCGCCCGCGCGCGCACACACACACACACTGACATACACACACTGCAACGCTGTCACATGCGTTTCACAGTCTGTGACGCGTGACTCACGGGCTCCCTAGCTGAGGCCTCTCGACTGTCGTGACTAACCGTAGCTTGCGGCTGCGGGACACAAACGGCTCTAGAAATTGAGGGACAGCGTAAGCACAGGCGAGAAACAGTTTACTGTTTTAAGTACTCTCAATATTCAATACATTTTATTCACAGGCGAGAAACAGTTTACTGTTTTAAGTACTGTCAATATTCAATACATTTTATTCACAGGCGAGAAACAGTTTACTGTTTTAAGTACTCTCAATATTCAATACATTTTATTCACAGGTGAGAAATAGTTTACTGTTTTAAGTACTGTCAATATTCAATACATTTTATTCACAGGCGAGAAACAGTTTACTGTTTTAAGTACTGTCAATATTCAATACATTTTATTCACAGGCGAGAAACAGTTTACTGTTTTAAGTACTGTCAATATTCAATACATTTTATTCATAGGCGAGAAACAGTTTACTGTTTTAAGTACTCTCAATATTCAATACATTTTATTCATAGGCGAGAAACTGTTTACTGTTTTAAATACTGTCAATATTTAATACAATTTATTTATAGGCGAGAAACTGTTTACTGTTTTAAATACTGTCAATATTTAATACAATTTATTTATAGGCGAGAAGCTGTTTACTGTTTTAAGTACTGTCAATATTCAATACATTTTATTCACAGAAAGCTGACCGGAACTATAAACACGCTTTTGTCGATAACACACTAATATCTCGCAGAAGGGAAATATATCACAATGTTTTTTTTATTACCCGAGACTTTATTTATAAAATGTTCGTTATCTACATATAACAGCGTATTTATTATCCACAGTTTAATGTCAACTTGTGGGGTTTTTTTAAAATCCAGACCATACGACAGGTTTACACAAGGTGTTTACTACCCAGAACTTACCCATTATTTATTTCCACAAATATATGTTGGTCTGTTATCTGGCGGGGTGACGCCATGTCTCGGCAGTCTGTGATCGGCAGTCTGTGATCGGCAGTCTGTTATCGGCAGTCTGTGATCGGCAGTCTGTGATCGGCAGTCTGTTATCGGCAGTCTGTGATCGGCAGTCTGTGATCGGCAGTCTGTGATCGGCAGTCTGTGATTGGCAGTCTGTGATCGGCAGTCTGTGATCGGCAGTCTGTGATTGGCAGTCTGTGATCGGCAGTCTGTGATCGGCAGTCTGTGATTGGCAGTCTGTGATCGCCTGTGTGCAAGTCGCTCGATTGAGTCCCGCTATAGGCTCCTCCATCTTTTCACGTCTCTGTCCATCTGTCCACCCAGAAGACTACAAATGAGCTTTCGTTCCAAAGCCAGCTTATTTCAAGGTGGGGATAAGTCACAATTCTGTGAGGTAGGTACGTGTGTACTCAGGCTGTCCAGGAGCGTTTCACCTAGTTTGTCAGCTGAAGTCAGTCGCTGCCTCGCGGAGACCACTTGGCGGCCCGGAATCAATTAGGCTCGGCGAGAAGTAATTACTAGCAGCAGCAAGAAGTCGTCACTAGACGGTGCAGTAGGCGCCACTTGGCCTACAGCTTCACTCCCTCGTACAACGTCACCACCCCCCTCCAACCACCTTCACGTCTTACCTCTCTCTACCCAAACCCCCCCCCCCCTTTAAAGAAACTTACATCCTCCCTACGTAGTGTCGCAGCTATTTAAGTTAAACACGGCACTGAACCTGTAAAGGGTCTTCCTGCCCCCTTGAAACGTGTGAATTTTCTTCTCAGGGGAAAAGGCACGGAGATATTGTCAGTCATCTCTGGAACTGGTGAAATGACTCCAAAGGGAACGGTCGCCTTAGACAAATTTCCGCTTGATGGCGTGTCTTGGTGCAAGTAAAGGTTACACAGTCCTGTTGTGTGTGCACCTGTTTTTTTCCTCTTTTAAATTCTGTGCCAGTTCCCTACACGGGTGGGTGTACGCAGACTTGTCCAAACGACAAGGAGACTGAAGACTCCAGACGAAAGCAAGACTCGCCAGAGGAAGCAACTAACGACCGGCCCGTGACGTCATACTGCTTCAATCGAAAATAGTTTCCAGCAGAAACTGCTGTGTTTACAAATGGACTTTGTTTAACGCGACACTGGTCAGTGGAACATTCCAGTTAATCGTGTGTTCGGTAATGAGATTAATGAGTTTCATCTTCTACTTACCAACTCTTCGGAAAGTGGCGAGAATTTTACTCACTTTGGGCTGAGAAACAAAAGTAAAATTAATATTTCATTCGTTGGACGTGAGTACTGCTTAACAAACCTCGGCCATAGATGTCCTTGCTCTGCCACCTAATTTCTTTCGTCTGACTAGTAACATTTAGGGGGCACTTGCCACTGGGTGGGATGGCAAACAGTTTCAGTCATCCCCTAAAGAAAAAGTCCGAACAAAGCAAACCCTTTTAATCAGTAATGTCCACTGTGATGTTGAACTACTCATGTTTGGGACAAACTATTCTTTTTTGGTATTAACCACCCCCCCCCCACCCATTCTTTTGGATGAACTAAATCTTTGAAAAGTAGAGAGATAAATCTTAGAAATCACAGCCAAGTATGTAGTGACACTCATCTTCCATATCGCCAACGTTGCATTTACTGCACAGACGCCTAGGTCTGGAAATATTGTGGTGTCGTTTGAACTGTTCGGGGAAATTATTGTTTGTCACACCTAGGGAGATTTCTTTTGCTCTTGACAGGTCGTCTGCTCTGCTCGCTCTCACGACCACCGTCAAGAGTGTGACATGTGCGTAGGTGGAACAATCACTGTATTACTAAAGTTAATTAATATGATTTCTTAATCATATGGCCGAGCCCCCACCACCTACAGTCTCCCATAAAGAACAACAAAAGACTGTAATACAGTGAATACATGTATTATCATGAAGCGTGCAAGCTGTATGGTACACTACTGTGGGTTCTGTAACCATCTTGATGTGTTCCTGTATTATAAAGTTTATTTTTATTGAAAGGAATTTAAAATCAACTTAAAAAAACACTATCAAACCTGCTATTGAAACAAGACTATGACATTACTACTGCTAGCACAGTAAACAAACCACTGGTAGTACTGTACTGTTCAGATTCATGCACCAAAGACTAGTTTTGTATACAGTTTCAGGTCAATAATAACAAACATACCTATATCTATTTCTTGCACTGATAACTGTAGTGCCACTATTTCATGTGCTGAAAACTGTGTCATCCATCCATGCCGAAGATAACCCATCTGCTGGCCCAGACACCTTGATTTGTTTACACTAGGCTCCGTTAGATTTGCACGACCGTCTCCGTGCTCGAGCAAGTATGTGACTATTATCAAAGATAATGACAAGCAGATGGCGACCTCCTTCATAGATCTATGTACAAACCGCGAACACGTTGAGCAGGTTACTTCCCTTGCCTCTGGTTGGCTCGCCGTGTAAGATAAGCATTTGACAGACGGCAAAACAGATGTATTTGACGTCGCTTATAGATAAATATATGCAAAACTAAATGCACACAAGAGTTGGCATTATTGTTAAGCGTCTCCATGATAATATGAGACTAATTTTTTTCTCAGTTCTTACTGTGCTTAGCCATAGTTATTAGAATAATAATCATGTGAATTTTTTGAAGTAGTTCCATACAACGCTCCTTTCCAAAAGTAAATGCTTTTTACTAGTGAGAAATTCATGTGTTGTTATGCTCCAAAATTACTTATTATTATTTTGTACTAACGAGCAGAATATTGAAGGAAATCACAAAAGAATGGCCTAGACATACGACAGAGCATTACCACAACAAGTCGATCTGTGTATCGGCTGGTAGACATTTTTTTTACATGTACGCAACAAGAACTAACTGGAGCAGCTCTGTCGTAAAGGGCGTGTTTTGCCCAACTGCAAACTTACTGTCATAATTAAACCTTTTTCCTAGATACAGTAAATCATATAAAACCTCCAAAGCTTCGTCGTAAATTTAATATAGTGAGCTTCCATATCTTGGCCTTTGAGAACACAATGATTTTTGTTTTCTGTACATTGAAAGGAAGATGCCCTTTGTTACAGTATTGTGATACTGAATCTAGAGCCTGCTACACAAGTTTTTTTTTATCCCTTTCTTACACCGCAAGTGTTCGCAAGAAAATAGAGAAGCAGTTATTAACTCTGACGCAGCAATTGGCTTTATGGTGCATAGTTTTAGCCATACGCAAGAAATTACCAGTAACACCACTCCTGATAAGCTTTCCCCACATGAATGCTCTCAACTTTGTCGAACGCTTTCTCATAGTAAATGCGCAGAAAAGACGCTTGTTATTCTCAAGGAAGAAATTTAATATAAGATGCAGAGTACATCCATCATCATTTGTTGACTCTTAAAACCAGTTTGTTCTCGTCCTTGCTCAGGGGCGGCCAACCTTTCTGAAATAAGGGCCACTTCACAGTTTCCTAAACCGTCCGCGGGTCGCATATGTGTGTGTGTGTGGGTGGGGGTGGGGGGGGGTGCGTGCGCGCTTGTGTGCGTTTTCTGTGTGTGTCGCGGGGCCCGCGAGCATTATCTTTTTACCTGGTGGGTAAGGGGGATAATTTACACTAGGTGTTGGTGCTGTACAGAAATGTATACCTAAGATACCACGGGAAATCCTGCACTAACAGTAAAAGAAAATAATTGATGCTCACCCAGATTAGTTCGAGTTTTGAACTGTCGGGTTCTGTGCCAGATTATTTTTCGACACAGCGAGTCAGTTTTGTTACTGGGACTTTTGCCACAAACTGCGACAGACCGATGTATTTGCGACACTCTTCAAATATGGGCGACTTGTCCTTTGTCATTTTGAATCTTGGAGGCTTGCGACAAACCAAAGCCTGGTGCCCATCCCTTGTAAATATGCAGCCTAATATTTTAAAGCTCTGATCCATTTCGATTGAATTTTTGATTTGAATTCCGACTCTTTTTATCAAAAACGGTACAGAAGTGGGAAGAATATTATATCTCAAGACGCCCTTGAGGGCCGCAGGTTGTTCCCCCCCCCCCCTTATTGTTGGTTTCTAGAAACTGTGAAAGTCTAAAGTGAAGTGCAGAAGTGATGAGTTCCAAGGCCACCCCAAGGATTAGGCGAATGTCGGCAAAAGAAAAGAAAACTGAACCAAGCACCAGATTTTAAGCTGCATATTAATGACAATTCCTGGATAAAGGTCGCGGGGTACAGGACCCTTTGTGGGCAATGTGGGCTGCAATGTGGGCTAACCAGCGCACTCTGACACCTGGGCCTCTGAGGATCACAGAGCTAGATGATGCTCTGATACAGCCGTGGACATGCTGGCCGTTTGTGTGGACTACAGGGTCTCTGCACTGTCGTTGCCCAAGAAAAAGTAGCTCAGCACACAATACTGTCTGGGGTTTTTTTTACAGGTGCAATAGTGGAGAAGTGCGGTGCGGTCCACTACGACTTTGTATCCGTCTTTAGAACCATTCCCCTCTCTCTTTCAGCACTCCTGCACACGCTGGGGGGTAATGCGGTGGAATACGGAGGTGGTAATGTAAACTCAGCCTGTACCCCGCCTGGTGGGCTGACTGCTGTTTGGCGGCGGGCGCCCAATTTACAGAATAAAACTGTCAGAGGCGACGCCTGGCTCGTGATCAGCTTCACGACCATCCGGGTCCTTGCTGAGTGGCTCCGCTCGGGTCACGGCCTTCTAGGGGTATAGAGGCTCTAGGGGCATGTTTGTAACATTTTTGTTGTTGCAAGGACTTGACTAGGACCGACTTTCTTGAAGGACATGTTCGCAACAACCATGCCGCAAGATTTTCAATATTTTTGTTGCTCCAAGAACTTACGATACGTACCTGAATACCGGTGTACACTGGTACAGTCTGAAAACTGTACGGGCCTTCGTACCGGTGTACACTGGTACAGTCTGAAAACTGTACGAGCCTTCGTACCGGTGTACACTGGTACAGTCTGAAAACTGTACGGGCCTTCGTACCGGTGTACACTGGTACAGTCTGAAAACGGTACGGGCCTTCGTACCGGTGTACATTGGTACAGTCTGAAAACTGTACGGACCTTCGTACCGGTGTACACTGGTACAGTCTGAAAACGGTACGGGCCTTCGTACCGGTGTACATTGGTACAGTCTGAAAACGGTACGGGCCTTCGTACCGGTGTACAGTGGTACAGTCTGAAAACGGTACGGGCCTTCGTACCGGTGTACACTGGTACAGTCTGAAAACGGTACGGGCCTTCGTACCGGTGTACATTACAAGGGACATAATCAGGTTAATAATAACTGTATCAATTAAAATACAGCTATTTCTCCGAAACAGTAATTAAAACCATACAAGAGATTTACCCATGACATCGAGTACACTTATAATTCTGTCGAATGTCCATGCATATGTAAGCATAAAAATAGCAGACAGGCAGCAGTCTGCCAAGAGTTGGTGTCAACACGTCCGACCTAGGACCTAGACCACAGCATCAAACTTTTCAATAAAACCCAAATCTTCGGTGATTTCAGTCAGAAAACTTCCGGACAACATAAAGTTGACTGCAGGTGAAGCCCCCATGAAACATTTTTATCGGGGTGAGCAGCTATAGTGTATTTTCTTCAACCAAGCAATTAAAGATTACAGACTGATATGAAGCGCTACCCCTTTTTGCAAAAATTAACTGATGGATAATATCCAGCAAGTTAGGAAAATAGACACTTTTAAATGAAATCATATCAAAACCCAGTCACTAACATACATAACTAAATAGTTATGAAAAAATGTGACATGGTTGAGACTTTCTAAGTCTGGTAATGGACCCTTTTCCTAATTCTCGGATTGAATCGGTTCAGCCAAACAAGAAACAGCTAACAACGAGCTTTTGGAATACCAAGCGGAAGTAGGGGTACGATTCCCTATGCACAGTCACTTGAAAGGTGGACAGCGCTTGAGAACGTTCGATGTTTAACATTAGATGACATGGTCCGGTACCAGGGCGCGCGCGCGCGTGTGAATAATAATAAATAAATTATAATAAATGTGGATTTATACCACATGTGGAGGAACAGACGCACGCACACACGCACGCACGCACGTACAGGCGCACAAAAAGTTATTACTGTGTACAGGGATTACCGGTCGTGAACAAATTTGTTGTATGCTTTGTTGTGTCGTATTGAATTGTACATGCCCCTCCAGGATTAAGAATAGACCATGCCCTGGCTTTACTTATTTTGAACAGTGGAAAACAATCGAGAAACCTCTCGTTTATAGAAACCTCGTGGGTTTTTAAAACCCAAGAGTGACTCGAACATAGAAGAAAATATTGCTCTTTTGCCGTGTGTGCAGAACTGTCATGGAATTAGCAGGTGACAATCAACATGGCCGAGCACAACAGGCGACACCGTCCGATGCTGTTTGGTTTCAGATTAAGATTTTATTTGTTCTTTTGTCCTCTGGGGGGTGGGGGACATTTAGACTTGTAAAGACTCGCGCATAATATTGCTCTGTTTGTTTTGTGTCCATTTTGGTTTCCGCTCTCCCCCTCCCACCCCTCGCCCGTCGTTCTCCCCTCCCCTTTCCTCCCTTCCCTCCTCCCCTGCTCTCATTTGCACGCGTACACGCACAACTCCCCCCCCAACCCCCCTCAAACCCACGCACATGCGTGCGGCGTTAAATAAACATGGTCGACAAAGTTTTTGCTCGGAAGGAACACTGCCTGCCTGTTCCTGTGCCGGTATAATATACCGGCACGGCACTCAGTTTCTGGCAGGATATATTTGTAACAACTGTGACGCAACAAAGACTTTGTAATATTGGCGGATTGAACTGAGTATTAGTTCGGTCCTCTTTCCTCCTTGTGGAGCATAGGGCGTCGACACTTGTCTTGCACTTTCTGCAGCCTCTTGCAATTTTTTTAACTCCTTCCCAAGACAGGTAACGGCTTTGGGTTCTTCCGTCAAGCTCCGTCTCCAGGTCTTTTTCGGGAGCTCCGTCTTCGCTTGCGGCTTGAACTGTAGCTTCGTTTTTGTCATAGTGGTGGTGTTGCAAAAATTTGTTTGCGAATTAATAATGATGGCGCAACACTTCCTTGTATCTTTTGACACTTCCTGAACTGAGACGCTTACACACTGTGAAAAGGTGATCAGTGTGTGGCCAGTGTGTGTGGTCACTCTCCGTAAGTGTTAAATATGATTACTATATTGTTAGTCTGTGATTACTAAGTGGTCAGTCAGTAATAGCTAGTTGGTTAGTCTGTGGTCACTATCTGGTTAGTCTGTGGTCACTATCTGGTTAGTCTGTGGTCACTATCTGGTTAGTCCGTTGGGTGTCAGGGTGTACATGATGATGAAACAGCGAGTATTTAATCAAGATAATCTCTGTTATGACTCGTTAAAATCTAGGCGTTCCGCAATTTCCTTCTGTTTGAGCTAGGTCTACTATAACATCTAATACCAACCTACATCACCCGCCTCGCCATTAAACACAATGACAAACCACGTACCTAAAACTCGCCTTTGCTTACGAGAAAAGAATGACCACGTGATGCACAACACTCACAGAACACAACACTCGTTGCCGAATGCTTCTTACAGTCCGCACGACAGTCTGTACGCTGGAGCGCTCCTTCCTTGGATATGTTCACCAGTAGATACCCTGAAGACCTCTTGAACACCTCCACGTAACAGCAGACTTCGATGCCGACGATCACACACGCCACAGAGGATATGACGTTTTCCAAAGGCTGACACACAGCCCCTTGAGCTCACCCAAAGAGCTCAGTTACAGGCAGCCTCCTTGTAAGGCTGGACCTTCGCCCCCTGCTTCCCTGCTGAGCTCACCCAAAGAGCTCAGTTACAGGCAGCTTCCTTGTAAGGCTGGACCTTCGCCCCCTGCTTCAGACGGTTGTCTGTCCGCGGTCTTCAGTCTCCCTCCTTTACGTTCTGCAGTCCTCTCCCGCCCGGTCAGCGTAGAGGTTTTTCCACAGCAGAGGAATACGCGCAAGAGTCACGCAAGTTTGCCGAAATAACGTTTTCAGACAAAAAATACGCTATTCTGAATTAGCGTTTAGATGCATACAGAGCCTGGACTACAATTATATAAAGGCTATATATATATATATACACAAACATAAAATGTAAGTTAGCAGGTCCCGATCTCACGTTTTGGGCTTTGGTGGGTCAACTATGGACTCTAAGTGATCCATCGACCGCCATCTTGGTTATGCTAGGTCGCTAATCCCTTTGTTTAAAGCGTAGCTTTCGGATAGCCCTCGCGCCCGAGATTGCGGAAAACTTAGTAGTGACGTCACCTCCAGAAGAAGCAAGCTGGGCGTACTGCTGTTTAGTCTAGACCAGAGTGCAGCTTTTTACAATGAGTTCATGAGAATCATCGCGCGACTCATTATGGGGCTGTCCACATTATGGGGAAACAGAAGGAGGAAAAGATTTAAATCCATTATATTATGTGTTTGAGACATTAGCTTCCCGGAAGGGTGAGAAGAAACGTAGGTGCTGTCTAGCTCAAGACAGTGATCAAGATGAAGATTGCAATGAAGACATGACGCACTGATATGACAGATTTTTCGTTTTTGTTGTCAAAATGTTCCGATGTTATTAATAGTAATTGTCATTATTGTTTGCACTCCTTATGATCTTGTCATTATTGTTTGCACTCCTTATGATCTTGTCATTATTGTTTGCACTCCTTATGATCTTGTCATTATTGTTTGCACTCATTATGATATTGTCATATTGTTTGCACTCCTTATGATCTTGTCATATTGTTTGCACTCTTTATGATCTTGTCATTATTGTTTGCACTCCTTATGATCTTGTCATATTGTTTGCACTCCTTATGATCTTGTCATATTGTTTGCACTCCTTATGATCTTGTCATTATTGTTTGCACTCCTTATGATCTTGTCATTATTGATTGCACTCCTTATGATCTTGTCATATTGTTTGCACTCCTTATGATCTTGTCATTTTTGTTTGCACTCCTTATGATCTTGTCATATTGTTTGCACTCCTTATGATCTTGTCATATTGTTTACACTCCTTATGATCTTGTCATTATTGTTTGCACTCCTTATGATCTTGTCATATTGTTTGCACTCCTTATGATCTTGTCATATTGTTTGCACTCCTTATGATCTTGTCATATTGTTTGCACTCCTTATGATCTTGTCATTTTTGTTTGCACTCCTTATGATCTATCTATATGACGCCTTAACAAAGTGTCGATCAGAATCGGTGGAATAAAAATCATCGATCAGTGTATGGCAGACACTAGCGCCAAATCCTGTCAGTCGCTTGTAACTGTGGCAAGAATATAAAAGAAGTATTTAAAGGAATTTCCAACTTGTGTTTGGGAATCAACTCACAATAAATCGGTGAACCAATGTTGGGTTTACATTGTTGCAGGGTAATTCAGTAAATGTGCAAGTGTGAAAATATTTAAATAGTACTGGTAGTGGTAATATAGATTAAAAACAAATAAGCATGCAAACGGCACCAGGCTTCAAATAGCAGAATATTTTAAAATATGCATGAGTGAGATATGGAAATACTGTGGCCTAAATGTATCCTCCTCGTTAAAACGCTCTGAACACACTAATATAGTTCTCACGTGCCCGTTGTTGAAATCTTTTTTCTCCTAGTTTGCAAAAAACCAGTTCCGTGGTGGCCAAGATTGTAAGAAAACGGTCAAGAGAAAAAAATGTAAACGAAATAAAGTTAAGGTAAAAGTCAACAGGAAAAAAGTGAATGTCTTTCACCATCCCCCCACCCCCACCCCATCCATCGGTAAAAAGAAGTCAAACACTTGTTTTAACTTTTTCCCTTTGACTTATTTTCTCAATCACCTCTGTATTTTACACAATATGGATAAAATAAAATAACTAAAGACACTACACAAACAAAACCTTTATAAGACACACATTACAATGATGAAAAATGTGTAAGTACAACCATAAACTATTAATGCGACAACAATAAAACAAAAGACATAAATTCAACAGGAATAAAACTTGTTTAAAAATACTAAAGTACAATAAACAACGCCAACAATAGTACAGACTAAAGTAGAGAAACATAAGCGCAACAACCTTAATAGTTACTTGAACAGATGGATACAGATGAAGTGCTACATTTTCACTTTTAATGTTACTTCAGCTCCTCTACAACAAACCCATGTACCGTCTTCTAGCTTCACTGGGGTCCGTTCTGTAGTCGACGTCACACTCGGGGTTTTCCGACTTTTACTGAAGATTTTATTTTTTGGTGATAGTTTCGAACTCTACTTGTAAACGCAAAATCTGCTTATTAATAAATCTAAATAGTGACAGATCAGAACTCCCCGATAGAAAAGTAGTGGGTTTACGCCATAGATGTTAATAAAATAAGGCTCTACCTTGACATGAGAGCTAATTATCTGAGGGAAACTCTCAGCACGCATGCGCAAAATCCAGATTGCCTTGGTGATAAGGCGGAAGCGCGCGAGTCTCAAATCGACAGGAGAGAGAATGTCACGAGTGGGGTTTGGTGGGTCACAGAGAGTGCACCACGTATCCTAGGTGTGACCCATAAACAGCCCTCCTTGTCTTAATTACGGCTTGATCCCCTTGTTCAAGCCGCCACCTAGCTCGCTCACGTCATCACCAGGTCGGGTTAGGTGTCAGCGGGTCCCTGTTCTCACGTCTACTCAACGTGCTGGCTGGGAATGGGACCTTAGCCCTAGAGCAGGTGTCAGACTGGCCAGGTGTGGGTGAGTTAAGCAGGGGGGGGGGGGAGATTACGCATCAGAAGGAGGCTGCTAATGCTGTCGACCGCCAGGGCTTTGTTGTAGCCGGGGGGTGGGGGTGGTGTGAGCCGCAGGGGGTGGGGTGGGCAGGAAGTAGCTAGGGCCAGGAAGTACCCACATTTGGGGAGGGGTGTGACGTGTTCTTGTAGTTAAAACGGGGTGTGGCTTCTGGTTAGTGTAACTACCTTAATGACCACATGTATGTGAATGAAGAGTGTGTGAATGAAAGGTTAGAATACAAAAAAACTGGTTTAGAACGCCAAGTCATCTTTTGCCAAATCTCCTGCCTGGAAGATCTCTTGTCAAATTTGCCTTTGGAACACTGGCGCATCTGTTGCTAAATCTGTCTGGGGAAGATCGGCATCATCTGCCAAACCTTCAACTGGAGATCTGCTGTAAAGAGACGTACGTGTCTTGCTGTAAAGTCTGCTGAAGGCTGAAAGGTTCAGTTTTTCTGCAGAATCAAGGTGTTCTGTTCTACTGGACTTAGGTGAAGTCTAGTATCAACGGCACAGGTCTTGAATAGACCAGTTGCCTAGCGCAAGGGAATCTCCGAGGGTGTCGGAAACTTCCACGTGTTCCTCTGATGTGGGAAATCTCTACGCTAATGGGGCGAGAGGAAGAACCGCCGATCGTAAAGGAGGAGATTGAGGGACCGCGGACAGAAAACCGTCTAAAACAGAAAGATCCAGCCTTACAGGGAGGCTGCCTGCAACTGAAGAGTGAGTTCAGAGGTTGAAGGTCGACCGAGAAAACGTAGCAAAGTACAGTGGTTGTTGTGTCATCAGGGAGAGCGCTTGCATCTCTCAGTAAGCTGTGTCCAGAGGCAAAGGACACGAGGGGAGATCGGCGATAAGAGTCTGGTTCTAGCAAGGAGCAGCCAAGAGCACCTTCTGACGTCAGTCTTCAGGACAACAGAGAGGGGCGTCCATTCGTGAGAACAGATTTCTTTACGCTGTGCGAACTGTACAAACTACCAGGTGAAAGTGTTGTGTGTTCTACACGTGGTCATGGTGTGTGTGCAGATGAATCAGGTATGTGTGTCTTCATTGTTATGATCGTAGAGCAAGTGGTGTCAGTTACCCAGACGGAAACCTGGGAAGTCATCTTCTGTCAATGAGCGGAGATTATTATTCATTGCGTAAAACTCGCTGTCTGTCAATAATTTCTCTTCTGTCACTGTATTATGGAGTCTTGTTATTCCTTTTGTTGTGGGGAGATTGTAGTGGATGGGGGCTCGTGCCACGGTGTGCTGTGAGATAAGCATATAAAACTAGTCAGTAATACAGTGAGAATACTTTCCACCTACGCATGTCGTCACCTTAACGGCGGTCGTGCGGAACGAGCGCAAAGACGACGCGTTGAGGGTAAACTCCCAGGTGACGTCACCCAGGGCGCGCCGTACAGATCTACACGGAAGGAAGGGAAGGGGGGGGGAGCGCAGCAGCGGGTGGGCCCCAGTCTAACCTGTCAAAGGTGACGAGTGTTTCCGGGGTTTCCCTTCCATTTTAAGAACAATGTACTGCGTAGTTACAAAACTGCTGAATCGGTGGAAACAAACGTTCTAGAATGTTCT
>SMGT01004692.1:5194-23720 GCA_004794575.1 Lanistes nyassanus
CCTCTCTTACCATGAAACAATTACGGAAGAGAGGTAACTCCTGTCTTACACTGGAAATTCAACAGTTTACGTGTTAAATATCCATTTTGTTTTGAAATTTACTTTTATGACATTTAATACAACACCTATGATCACATGTGTGATGACCTTTGTTTAAAAAAAGTCTCGGTTAAGAAGAAAATGAATGGCCTTCGCTAGCAAAGTCAGAAAATCAGGTGTGCACGTCCTTGATTATAGTAGTCCTTGAGGTCTGGTCAATTGACCCCACTGTAGAAAAATACTTTATGACATTAGACAGATGTTTGACCTAGTGGATGTGTGACGAAAGATCATTCCAAATAAGAGGGTCACCCTTGGCAAAGATTTAATACATTACAGCAAAGTCATCTTGACTACTTTTTAATCTCGCAGCTATTGACAAGTTCGCGTTTCCGATACCGCTTGGCGTGATACCCAAACGGCGCTGGAGGCAAGCTTGTGCCAGTCGTGATCGTGAGTTCCGGTTTGCCTTCATCCTCTCAGTTAATCAGTGCAGTGTTTGTTTTTTTTTCTCAGCCTCAGGCTGTTCTATTATATAATTTTTTTATTATGTCTAAACAACGACGCTGGAGACACGAGTCGGATGTTTTGAGAAGCATAAAAAACGATACAGTGGTACTACATCCAATGAATGTACCGACAAATGAATGGAGTGACGACACAAAACGTTGGCCTCGGGTCATACGAAATACCAAACAGCCACGAACAGCCGCCAAAATCCATGGTTTTAGGTCTAAATAAAAGGTTTTAAAGGTATAGCAAGCATCAGAATGCACTTTCTGAATTATTTGATGTATAATATGCCAACAGCTTACACTTGTGTATACACGACAGACGAGCAGATGATAACACTAACAGTACTGACACAAATCTGTAAAATGTACGTACACAAGAGTCGATTTTTGACATTAAACATCAGATAATTCAGAAAGTGCATTTTAATGCTTGATATACCTTTAAAACCTTTATTTAGACCTAAGACCATGAATTTTGGTGGCTGTTCGGGGTTTCGTATGACCGGTTCACAGGGGCACTCGCCATGCAGAAGTGGTTTGTGCACCACACATTGCGTAAGACGCTACCGATGTAAAACTCTTCTGTTGTTTTTACACCCGATAACTGAGCAGGTATCACCACCACCTTTTTGATATTTTTTTCTTCGATTTCTGGCTGGAATGCGCGCCGCTTGCGAGATGCAGCCATCACTTAACTAGCTAAGCGGAAGTGAGGATCATGAGCCTCGAACTGGCTTGAGACATGGCCCCGGCCACAGTATCCTCAAATGGCGTGCGGAAACTTGTGGATTGTTACTCGATATAAATGAGGCAGAAATTATACCAGGATACCTTTCTAACCACTCAGTACTTTCCCTTAGATTAAAAACTAGTATTATACCAAAACAAATAGAGCTAAGCCTTTTTGGAAGTTCAATAATTCACTGCTTCATTATGAAAAGTATATTAGGTTGATAAAACAGTTAATTGACCAAGTCAAAGCTCAGTATTCAGTGCCCATTTACAATCTGGAAAACATTGCTAAGATTCCAAATTACTTTGTGATAAATGATCAATTATGTTTAGAGGTTCTGCTAATGGAAATTAGAGGCAAAACCATCTCATATGCCTCCTATAAAAGATGCAAATTGGTGGAGGAAGAAAAGTACTTGCTAAAGGACATTCAAAGTTTGGAACAAATTGAAGAGCACCTAGAAGATAGGAAAACAAGATTGAAAGAGTTAAGAAATAAGAAACTCGAGGGTATGATTGTTAGGTCAAGAGTACAATGGATCCAGGAGGGTGAAAAACATAGCTGGTATTTTTTTAATCTAGAAAATAGGAACTTTGTAGACAAATCAATACCTTTTATTGAAAGAAAGGATGGTACACTGCTGTATGAGGGGGAAGAAATTGTAAATGAAACTAAAGATTTGTATGAAAGCCTATATACTAGGAGGGAAGTAGTGGATATGGTTATTGATTAATTAATACAGCGTGCACCTAAACTTAATGATGAGAAAAAAATTGTTATTAAAAGAGCCTATAACCTACGCTGAAGCATATGCTGTTTTAAGGGTCAGATGGATTTTCATGTGAATGTTTTTTGAGTTTTTTTTTTGTAAAGATATTGGGGTGTTTGTTATTAGGTCACTAAATTATGGTTTTAATCAAGGATGTTTGTCCATAACACAGCGACAGAGCATTATAAGCTGTATTCCTAAGGAAGGAAACCAAAACAAAACTTGAGACCAATTTCTTTACTGAACACTGCTTATAAAATTGCATCTGCCTGCATTGCAGCAAGGTTGAGGCATACATTACTAAATATAATATATGCTGATGAAAGGGGTTTTATGAAAGGGCATTAAATTGGAGAAAATATTTTTTTTACCATGTAATATATTATGGTATGCAGAGAAAGAAAGTATACCAGGTTTACTTTTGTAAATTGATTTTGAGAAGGCGTTCGACAGCTTTTCCTGGTCATTTAATAATAAAGCATTAGATTTCTATAATTTTGGGCAAGATATCAAGCAGTGTGTGCATACCCTTTTACTTTGACATCCAATCTTGTATTTCAGTCAATGGACACTATTCATCCTGGTTTAAAATCCAAAGTGGGGTTAGACAAGGAGACTCCTTGTCACCCCATTTATACTTAATCTTGCAGAAATAATGTTGAACACGCTTCGTGAAAATGTAAAAATCAAGGGTATGAAAGTGTGGGATAAAGAGGTTATGCTGTCACAATTTCCCGATGACACTTTCTTATGTCTTGATTGAACAGAGAGGTCCTTCACTGAAGCAGTGAGAATCTTGATGCAGTTTGCAAGCATATCAGGTCTGAATATCAGTTATGAAAAAAACAAGTAATATGGGTGGGCAGCATAAAAGGATCAAAAATAAGATACTTAAGAGATATGAACTTTTGTTGCATCCCAGCTACCTTTAAATATTTAGGTATCATTTTTGCTATAAATTGTATGGTTAAATTATAAGGAAAAGATACAAGCTATTGTCCAGCCCATGCGCCACATCTACTGAAGCTAAGTCTTTTTCTTCTGTTTTCATGGTTTTTGTTGTCGTTTTTGTGTCGTCCTGATGAAGGGGTAGTGCCCCAAAACATGTATATTGTTTTCGTCTTTGTCGTGTCTTAGGTTGGTCCAGTTTGCTTGTTTTAAATTTAAGAAAAGCTATAACAATTGTAAAATTGATGTGGTGAGGGATTTTAACGCGGAATGCATCTTCTATAACAGAAACATTACCAGGGTGGGGTGGGGGGTATGTTATATTCAATAAGCAGTGGTTGAAGAAGGGGGTCTTCCAAATTTGTTGCTTGCTGAATGAAAACGGGCACTTTATTACATGTCAAGGATTTCAGAGACGCTTCTCAAACATTCAAACAAACTTTTTGGGGTTTATGAGCATAGTAGAACCTTCACAGAAGCATCAGAGTAGATTCAATGTTAACATGGATGAAGAAAATAGAGTACAGAAACCTATAATCTTGAGAATGTATTGATTGGAAACATGCCTTTGATATATGTTTCTACACAACCATGGACTGTCAATTAAAATAGTTTCAGTATAGACTGCTGCATAAGATCCTGCCTACACGGTGCCTATTGTTTTTCTTAATGAAAATTGTTGATAATGCCAACTGTTCAATATGTAATAAGGAGGAAGAAACTATTCAGCATCTGTTCTGGAAATGTCAATATGCTGCTCCCTTCTGGGAAGAACTAAAGCAACTGCTGCTCGCAAAATGTTCAGTGGTGAAACACTTTGACTTCTCAGAAGAGCTGGAGCTTCTTGGAGTTAGAAATAATGTGCAGACAGATGGTGCTCTAGATATGATAATTCTATTAGCAAAATTTTAAATGTATAAATGTAAATGGACCAGAACTATTCCAGACAGCAATATAGATATAGACTTCAAAGATACGTTCATGTTAAAAAAAATGTCATAAACCAGTTTATGACTTAATGTGGCTGCAATATAGAACACTAATAGATTAGGATCCATTCTGTCAGTCGTAGCTTAGAAATCACGTCTTTTTTTTTTTGCTTCCCTTTAATTAACCTCTTAGCCAACTATAAATGGAGGGAGGAGGGGTAGAGTTCAGGACAGATTTGGTGGTCCAAACAATGTGAAACAAGCAGTCACAAATAGAAAACGAAAACTAAAAATATGGAAAAAACATAAAAACATTGAAAACAGGCTAGAATGTGTAAGAGCTAAAGCAGTAGCAAAAGTGACAATTCTAAAAGCCAAAAGAGACGAATGGCAAAAATTCACAGAGTCCCTAAATCTTAGCGCAAACTTGAATGATAGCTGAAAAAATTCAAAAGACTTAACCAAGGCCCAAGGACTTCCATGCCCACCTTGATAAAAGATAATCAGAAATTTGAAACAAACATAGAAAAAGCAAATCTGTTGGTAGAAACATTTCAGGAAGCCAGCTCAAATGACAACTTAGACCCCGAATTTAAGATACACAAAGAAAATGTGGAAAGGAGTTTTATGCCCCCATTGAACAAAGAAGAACCTTGCAGATTAGCATGTGAAATTTCTATGAACGAACTAGAACGAGCAATAAAATCTAAAAAGTAAGTATCAGCCCCAGGCCATGACATGATAACATACGAAATGCTCCAAAAAAGTCACCCCAGTACCAAACAGTTAATGCTACAATTATTCAATGAAATACTTGATAAGGAAACCTTTCCAAATCTGTGGAAAGTAGCTACAGTGGTCCCCATCCCTAAACCTGGAAAAATTAAATCAGCTCCATCTAGTTACAGACCCATAGCACTCACATCACAGCTTGGAAAAGTACTAGAAACAATAGTTAAAAATAGACTCAACTTCTTTTATGAGACTAAAATTATCCTCCCACCACACCAAAGTGGGTTTAGGAAAAAAACACAGCGCAATGGACCACTTTACAGCCTTACAACAAGAGATAATAAATGCTGAGACAGAGAAAAGAGTAAACTTATGTGGGGTGTTTTTGGATATAGAAAAGGCATATGACATGCTCTGGCACGAGGGGCTGATCCAAAAACTATACCAAATAGGCACTCCTACTAAAGTAGTCCAACTTATAAAATCCTTTATGTCAGACCGGAAAATAAAAAAAGAGTAGAGGATAGCTCCTCCAAGGAGGTAAACTTAGACAATGGAGTACCCCAAGGAAGAGTGTTAAGTCCCTTACTCTTCAACATTATGATTGCAGAACTCCCAAAATGTGCTAAACATGTTAACATAAAACAATTTGCTGATGATACCTCCCTGTTAGGAAAAGTAGAGATACGCAAAACCAGGTACCCACATAAACCTAAATATCTAGGATTAGAAGAGATGCAGGAAGACCAAAACCAAGTAGCAAACTGGCTAAAATACAGTGGCTTCAAATTATTGGCCACCAAAACCCAAGCAATAATCTTTAAACGACCAAATCAGAAAGTATAGACTATCCCCAACTCATGAGAGCTGTCACAGGTAACAGCTGGGGTACAGATCCAAAATCCCTACTTAACCTCTACCAAGCTCATGTACTGTATGCAGCACCTCTCTTAATCCACCTTAGGGCAAGTCATATAGTGAAACTTCAATCGTTACAGGCTAGGACACTCAAAGTAGTACTAGGAGTCCCGATGAGCACCCCAAATCTAGCAGTGCTGGCAAGGACAAAAACCTATAGAATTAATTATTAAGGAAAGGGCAGCCAATTACTACTACAAGATACAAGACGCAATTATGATGCAGATCACCCAGTCAAACAGATCCACACAACAGATCATAAACATCAGACAGGTCAACCCACCCCACAACCCAGCATGCAAAAAAACGCGCAGGAATTAACACACACCAGGGGCAGACATTAACATAGAAGGGTCATACCCAGGCACAGGTCCACAAATTCCTCCCTGGACACTACACCCACCACAGATTGACACGGACCTCACCAATTATAACAAAGAAACTCAGCTCATCAATATACTCAAAGAATTCCGACAGAAACTCAACACTACCTATAAAGACCACTCCCCTTTATACACAGACGGCTCGCATGACCCGACCATCCACACCACAGGAATAGGAGTCTATGCACCCAAAATCACCAGTGTTGCAGCAGAGCTCCCTAGCCACACATCCATATTCACTGCAGAGCTCGTAGCAATACGCACTGCCCTAAGGTTGATAGCACTAAAAAACAGAAAATCAGCAGCAGAAAAATCCTTTCTAGTTATCTTTGATTCAGTTCCGGCACTCCAGGCACTCCAAAACCAGTCCTCACAAAGAATGAACATAATATACAAACTTCTAAACCTCCTTAATAAATTTCATAACATGGGAATCCAAATAAACTTTCTCTGGGTACCATCCCATGTAGGAATCCACGGAAACGAGGAAGCAGATAGATTGGCTAAGCTAGCAATAAAAGACAATCCTACCACAAACGTCATCAGTATAAATGTACCCATCTCAGTAGATGAGAGAAAAATAGCTATCAAACCAGCTATAAAAATACAGTGGGATGAAAAATATAAAAAGGAAGCCTAAGGCACCAGGAGAGAGCTAGAAGAACTCCCGAGTAACGAGCTCACACTTTTTCACTCCAACAGAACCAACCAAAGTAGAATAGCCAGAATGAGACTAAATGGAGAATACCATCATATTCGTAAGGACCCGGTGACCTGCAGTTGTGGGGACAGACTTAACACTCCCTATGTCCTCCTAGAGTGCAACATAAATAGCCAGGAAAGGGATACACTAAAAAATGCCCTACACAGTCTAAACCTTAACTTCAATCTAAAATCGTCTCTAAATCCTCCCCAAAAATTTAGACAATACATAATGGATCTGACAGCACAGGTAGTAAACGCCCACCCAGACATTAGATATATTTAATATATTTTTTTTAATAAATAAAAAGAGGGTAATAACCATTAAAATACACCAAGTAAACCATAGGACAAGCGTAAACTGTACAGCACTAAAAAGTAAAAGGCGAACACCAAGGTAGAGATAAGCAAAATATAGAAATAGGGCGACAGTAGGGTCTGTGCATTTGGGAATGAAGGAATCTGAAAACAAACCCACCTCTCCCTTCCCCAAATGCATTTTCTTATTGGATTTAGATGATTCATAAGAATGGCCATTTAAGTGACAAAAACAAATTCCTTTCAAACAAGGAACTCTGGAAAAATTTCTTTTGTTGCAATTGTCATGTTCAATCTTAAAAGATAGGTGAATTTATAAACTGGATTTCTTGATGAATCTGAAACTAATTGCATATGGTATAGTGAATGTTCCTGAGGTGTGATAAATGTTATTACTTCAGTGTGCAAGAAAAACAGGTGACTGCCGCTTGGAGTAAAATCTTACTTAAATTAAAACAAAGGAACTGGACCAAGCTAAGACATGACAAAGACAAAGACAATCTACATGTTTCGGGGCACTACCCCTTCATCAGGACGACACAAAACGCCGAAAAAACGACAACAACGAAAACAGAGAAAAAGACTTAGCTTCAGTAGATGTGGCGCATAGGCTGGACAGCAGGAAAATGACTAAGGGACAGTGAGTAAGCAGGGTTAAAAAGAGGGGCAGCCAATCGCCAGGTGGGTAGGAAAGGGTAGGGAAGGGTAGGGGTGGAGAGGGAAGCGTGGGTAAGGGGGTGTCAGTGTGGGAGAGAAGGAGGTGAGAGAAAAGAAATAAGAGAGAGAGAGAGGAGGGGTAAAGAGAAAGAGGAAAGTGGAGGGTCAGTGTTTGAGGTTGAGTCCAGTGGGTGCCATGGTACCGAAATGGGTAATGAAGTAGGATTCCATATTCTTACGGTCAATGGAATCGCCCTTCATTTTCCAGATACCACAGACCCTCATGTTGTCGGCTGTGTGTGGGGGTGTGCTGAAGTGACGTGCAACTGGTGTGTTTCTGCGGTGTTTAGTGTCAGCTAGATGTTCTGTGAAGCGGGTGTTGAGTGTGCGTTCTGTCTCCCCGATGTAGAATAAAGTGGGACAGAGGGTGCATGTGATGGCGTAGATGATGTTGCTGTCAGTGCAAGTGAAGTGGCGCTTGATGAGAAAAGTGGTGTTGGGTGTGTGGAGTTTTGTGTTGGTGTTCAGGTAGGGGCAAGTGTGGCAACGGGGGACATTGCACGGGGTGGAGCCGCATGATGGGGGGAGGGTGGTGGTGGCTTTACTTTCCTCTTTCTCTTTACCCCTCCTCTCTCTCTCTCTCATTTCTTTTCTCTCACCTCCTTCTCTCCCACACTGACACCCCCTTACCCACTCTTCCCTCTCCACCCCGCCCCCTCTCCACCCCTACCCTTTCCTACCCACCTGGCGATTGGCTGCCCCTCTTTTTAACCCTGCTTACTCACTGTCCCTTAGTCATTTTCCTGCTGTCCAGCCTATGCGCCACATCTACTGAAGCTAAGTCTTTTTCTTCTGTTTTCGTTGTTGTCGTTTTTTCGTCGTTTTTGTGTCGTCCTGATGAAGGGGTAGTGCCCCGAAACATGTAGATTGTCTTTGTCTTTGTCATGTCTTAGCTTGGTCCAGTTCCCTTGTTTTAATTTAAGTAAAATTTTTATTACTTCAGTATAAATTTCTCCTTCTCAATCACATGCACATGTGCAAGCATACTCTCACACTCATCATGCTGCTTATAAAAATATGAGGCAATGCTTTCAAAATATGTATTTTGAAACAGCTTCTTCTTGATCATAACTGTATGACAGAATTTCAACGTCTTCGAATCGGCACAATGAACGGTTTGGTCAATATGAATTCTGCCGGCAGACAGTAAAAGTACATAATATAAAAAAATGATATATCAATGAATCCAAATGAGTTTCATTTTTCCAAATTCCGTATGGTTTATCAGACATGAACATTTTCCATATCGACTGAATAAAAAATATCTGAACTGGATGTAAAGTCACTGGAGTGTTAATCACAAACTTCACTAAATAGGTTGCAGACAGTTTACACACACTTCTTATAAAATAATCATGACTCATTGACAATGAAAGTTATATAAATCCTCTAATTTTTGTAACTGAACTATACAGTATTATGAAGAGGAAAGCTTTTTATAAAATAATCCTGATTCACTGATAATAACAAAAAGAATAAAAACAACAAAAAGTCTTTTCAGTTGATGTGAAGCTTTATTCTCATTCTTTAGTTCTTTTAATCCATTGTAGCTTACAGTAAAGTGAACAGTACATCTTGTTATAAAATTTGCTGTCTAATCCTAACCCACCGAGGACTGATCTAAAAATAGACATCATTGGCTTTTAACTGCACTCTTCATGCAAATCGCCCAGCTTTTCCCACCGTGCTAAAATGAAATGGTTGGAGGGGGGGGGGGACAAAATGATGGGTGCAAAGCCAAACACTCTGAAATTTACCTAGCATCTGTTTTTTTACTGAATAATCTTTTCCAAGACAATACATTTTTTAAAATAAATTATTGTTAAGATTCTGTAGTCCCCCTTTAGATTCCATAACTGCACTAAAATTCAATTGTAACCTTCAGAATTGGATTATATTTTCAGGGGTTCAAGGATAAACTGTACCGTGAGAGAAGGAAGGTGTTCACAGACATTGCTATGGCGTACCGGGAGTAAGTTTTTGTCATTATTCTATATAAACTTTCACATCTAAAAATGAAAGCTTCAGATGCAAATTGTTATATAAGAGACTCATAAATTTGACCTCCGTGGAAATAATGTTTTCTTTTTGACAATATCAAAATATATTCACTATTGAACTATTTTTCAGTATTTATTGTGAAGGAGTTATGTAAAATTATTAATATTTAATATAGTTTGCCTATGGAATATTTGATACTGTTAATAACAGGCTGCTATTGTTATTTCATCTGTTATTTAACTTCTTACAAAAATGGAGAAAGCAAATTTCCTTTCCATGTCTCTTAAATAATAAAAATGTTAAGCAAAATTTTGCCAAGTTTTAAAATTGTTTCTTCGACTTGACAAGATTAGATATATGTATTATATGTAGGGCCAGTCGTTTCGCCCCCTTTCCTTTCATCCAGCCAGTTTGCCCACACCAATGGTCGTTTTGCCCACTCACTAATGTCAATTCGCCCACTCGTTGAAGTCAGTTCGCCAACTTTTTTTCCTTATGATCGTCAACTACTTCTGAAGATATGATCTTGAACAGGCTTTCTGGCTGACACAGTCCTTGGGTGGGGAAGGGGGGGGGCTGGTTACAATGCTGCCCACACAGCCCACTGAGTTTGAAACAGAGGCCGATAGTGACAGAAGCGCATGTAATCAAGTATCACCTCCAACAGATTGTGACCGATTTCGACACCTTGGCCTAACAAGGGTTTCTTATCACAATACTGTACCATGACCCAGAATGCTAATTCTCAAGTTAGTGAACCCCAATCGCACCTTCCAAACAAAAAAATTTTGGTTACAACCCTGGTAAGGCCCCTCCACGTATGCGCATTCGAGTGCCTCACCCTATGCGATGCACTGATTGGACATATTCAAACTGACTTTCTCAAGCGCCTTTGTGGTGTTCAGACGTGTTTCTGCACTGCTCCGTCCTAGGTGTTGCGTTTCTCCAACCCCATTCTTCCACCTGCACTCCGCTGTTTTGTTAAGGGAAGTGAGAATTTCTATCCCTCTTTGAGTCTCTGTACTGCTCTCTGTTTTCCTTAGTTAAACAGATTTACGCAGCGAGTGTGTTTTCGAAAGTGTGTTTTCGTGTGCTTGCCTCTCGACCTCTTACTACGCCGTTAAGTGTGCCATTTTTTCTTTGCACCTGTACTCACGTTTTGTCGTTTTTCCTAAGGTTAACAGACAAAAAGAATAGATAAAGTTAAGCAAAGTTTGCTTGTAACTTGCAATATTAGTGCGGTTCTTTTCTTTTCGATAATAAAAGTCCGCTGCTATGCCACGTGTTAGTGCGGGTGAGTCGGGCGCACGGACGAGTTCGTCCGTTCGCAAACACAGGGAGCACTCTTCAAATAATAACAGGAGGCCTTCTGCCACCGTTACTTCTCTTTCAGAAACATCTTCGGATATTCCTGATGCTCTTCTTCGGGCACCTGTTGCGCTGCCCTCCACCTGCGGTCCTGCGTCCCTCGCTACCTGTCGTCCTCGCCTGCTCGCTCCGCCAACTCGTCCCGCTCTCTTCGGACGACGGTTTCTGTGGTGGATTCAGATGGGGCTGCCCGGTCTGCTCAGCTGTCCCGGCCTCCCCCCCCCCGCCCGCTGGCAACAACCTTGGAGGATGAGCTGCCTCAGCTGGTGTCTTCTGTTTTTACAGGACAATGTGGGAAGGTTTCTCAGCAGCGCACACTTGCACTCACCGTGCCCGCTGGTTTCCTCTGTCCTGCACCTGCAGTCGGGGGGTTGGTGGTCTCGCCATACCCCCGGCCAGGTTTTTCAGCCTCGTTTGAGGGTTCGCTAGTCGGTCCCGATGACACTTCTTCCACTGCTCTCGGAGTGGAGAGGACGAGGGATCGTACTGTAAGCCGTTCCCTGTTCGTTGGCGTGCCTGATGTGACGGAGGGGGAGTTGATGCTCTTAATTAGACGCTTCCTTGCGCACAAGGACGTCTCGGCTGGTTCTTCTTCCACCCCGCGGGGTGGTGAAGTTCCGGCGGGCAACATCTCTCCTGGCCACTCCACGGAATTACCCACACTTACGCGGTTGGTCGCACAGGCACAACCTTCCGCTGTTCCGTCTGACCGCGCCGCGGATCCACGTCACAGTGGTCGGTCAAGCGATAAACCACCCGTTCCTGTTCCGTTGTGCACAGGAAGCGGGGTTGTCGCACTTCCGGTTTCCTACCCCTCTGAGGAGTGGGAGGACGTACCGGAAGTTGGGGATGAGTCTTACTCAGGTGAAGTAGACTCGTCGGATGAGAGACCTGCTTCTCTCTTCCGGGCAGTACAAGAACTGGTGACCCTGCTTGCAGATGTCGCCCGCATTGCGTTCGAACTTGTGTACCGGAATCAGAAGAGCTGGTTTCATACCTCCCTTCCGCTCTCCTTCCGGTTCCGCGGTCACCGGATGATGTTTGCATCCGTGAGTCACCTTTAGTTCGTACTGCCTTCCGGGAGGCGTGGCATGACATCCGGTATCCACCTCACATACGTGTTCTGGATCCGTCCCTCTCGTCACTTCCCGTGTACCCTGCTCCAGCCCCTGTAGGCCGGATGCGGCCCCCACCCAAGCCTTATGCCCACCGGTCCTGGCTTGAGGACTCTGCTTCCATTCGGTCCACTTCCGGTCGCACAGTCAGACCTCAGCCTACTTCTGCCCACTTCTCGTGCTCCTTTGGCTGGTACGCTGTTCTGGTCATGGTCAAACCTGGATCATTTTGAGATGGCTTCATGCCTCCAACTTGAACTTTGCACAGTCCTCGATTCTGCTGTTTTGGCTCTTGACCAAGCCAGTTATAACTCAGACGGCTCAGGTTTCCACCGAGATGCTGACTTTGCCGCATCTCGAATTTCCTTCAGAGCCATAGCAGGTGCGCTTAAGGCTGTAGCTAGCTCAGCCTCTAACGCTTTTGTCAACGCTGTCCTTGCTAAGCGGGACTTTTTTCTGGCTGCTGTACCTGATCTTCCTCGTTCCACAGCCACAAATTTGCGCGTTGCACCCTTCTGCCCGTCTTCCTTGTTTGGACCGTTCGCACAACAAGTAGCTCAGGAGCTCGCTTCTGCGAATCACGAACAACAATTATCCACTCTCTTCGCTGCCCGCGGCAAGCGCAGAGGTGGCCCTGGTGGTCTTCGACCAGGCAAGGCCAAACGGCACCTGTCCCACGTTCACAGCCTTCAGCAACACTTGGCTCCCTCCCACCTCCCCCCAGAGGCAGGGATGTCAGGGGTCGTGGCAGTCGTTGGCCACGCCCCCAATGAAAGGTCCCCACCGCAGAATCACCAGCACCTCCCCCACCTCAGGCCGGCGGCCTGTCCCACGCTATGGGGGCATGGCGCAACTGCACTCGCAGTGCGTGGATGCTCAGTGTGATTCGGGTGGAGTTCGCCCTCCTGTGGGACTCTTGTCCCGCTCCTTTGGCGTGGAATCCCCTCAGTTTTCCCCTTCCTGCTTCTCAGCAGGCACAGGAGGCGCTAGACAAGGCGGTTTCCTCCCTCCTCCTTTCATCCGCGGTGGAGGAGGTTCACTCCCCCTCACTGGATTTTATTGCCGACTTTTCACTGTTCCCAAGTCGACGGGTGGGTTCCATCCAGTCCTCGACTTGTCTGCCCTGAATTGTTTCCTTCGGAAAATGCATTTTCGCATGGAAACACCAGCAGCGTTCCATGCGGCTCTTCGACCCGGGGACTTTGTTACGTCCCTCGATCTGACAGACGCCTACTTCCATGTTCTTATCCTGCCAGCACATCGGAAGTGGCTTTGTTTTGTGTAGCGGCAGAAAGTTTTTCAGTTCAGAGCCCTTCCCTTTGGTCTGTCCCTCGCCCCATGGGTGTTCACCATGATTGTTCGCGAGCTCTGCGCACAATTACACGAACAAGGGATCCGTTTCCGGGCTTATCTCGACGACTGGGCCATTCTTGCGACCGATGCAGCCACTTGCACGGCACATACACAGTTGACCTTATCCCAAGCCCAACGTCTGGGATTTGCAATAAATTATCAGAAGTCGGATTTCTCCCCAAAACAGACCTTTACTTTTCTGGGCATGCAATTCGACAGTGCTGTGGACAGTTCGTCCCTCGTCCCGCCGTCTCGACCGCCTTCTTCAACTCATCTCTCAGCTCCTGTCTTCCCCCTTCACGGGCAGACAGCTAGCGAGGGTGATAGGCATGATGGTATCACTGGTGTCTTTGGTTCCCCTAGCAGCAGTGTTCCTTCGACCCATACAACGTGCGTTCACAGCACGCTGGTCCCCCAGTCATGGGGTTCCAGACCCGTATGCATTCACTCCCCTCTTCCGACCTTGGACCACTCTGTCCTGGCTGTCGTCCGGAGTTCCCATTGTTTCCCCCCCCCTCTAGCGGATGTTTTCACCGATTCATCCCTGATAGGGTGGGGAGCCCACTTCCTCCACCATGTTGCCCAAGGCACCTGGTCAGAGAGCGAAGCACATCTCCACATCAATTGCTTGGAGCTGCGCGCAGTCCTTCTCGCCCTCGAGCACTTTTTTCCAGTTTTGCCCAGAGGTCACATTCGGATTCACTCAGACAACTCGACAGTGGTGGCCTATCTGAATCATCAGGGCGCACACACTCAGTCAATCTGTCGTTAATGGTGGAATCTCTTTGGCGGTGGGCTCACCATCACAGCCTACACCTGTCTGCAGTCCACATATCGGGTTCCGCCAATGTCCTAGCAGACCTGCTCAGCCGGCCACACTGCATCCTCCAGACCGAATGGACGCTGGTACCCACAGTCCTGGAACCAGTGTGGCGGACCTGGTTCCGTCCAATTCTGGACCTGTTTGCCACCAAGTTCAGCAAACGCCTACCAATCTACGTCTCCCCTGTTCCAGATCCGGAGGCCTGGGCAGTGGACGCGTTTTCCCTATCGTGGAAAGGGTTGGAGGCCTATGCCTTTCCCCCATTACCACTCCTTCCCCGAGTCCTGCAAAAGATAGAGACAGATCGTCCCCATCTCATTCTTGTCGCGCCTCATTGGCCAGCACAGGCATGGTTCCTGGATCTCTTACATCTCAGTCAAGTAGATCCAATTCCACTCAGCGACTGCCCGGTTCGCTTCTTCAACCTCGATCCGCCATTCCGCATCCTAACCCTCAGTTTCTCGGTCTGCACGCATGGCTTTGTTAGCTGCTCGTGCTAAACGTCTTGGTGCGTCTGACTCCACCCTCCTCTTCCTGGCTTCCGCCAGACGTAGCTCCACCACCCATGTCTATGACTCCCACTGGCGTCACTGGGTGCGGTGGTGCAAGATCAGAGGGGTTGACCCCTCTCGACTTTGGGCGATGGACCTCGCCAATCATCTTGCCTTTTTGGCGGACGAAGTCCACCTTTCTTCCTCTGCCGTGAGGGTGAGACGCTCTGCCGTCGTCTCAACCCTTCATCAACTGGGGACCTCCTTACGGGGCAATACCGCAATGATTTCTGATGTCGTCCGTGGTATTGCTCTGTCCCAGGCCCGTTCACCACGTCGTGTTCCGGCCTGGGATCTTTTCCTTGTGTTAGCCTCTCTTCATGAATTGCCATATGAGCCTCTCACGCAGTCCTCCATTCTGAATCTGACTCTTAAGTCAGTTTTTCTCACCATGCTCGCTTCTGGCAGATGCGCCAGCGAGGTGCATGCTCTCTCTGGCCTAGCTACAGATTTCAGAACTGAAGTTGACGGCTCCTTATCTCTCGCCTTCCTTCCAGAGTTTCGAGCCAAAAACCAACGGCCGGATGATCCGTCCCCCAGAATTTTGATTAAGTCGCTATCTACAATTCTACAGCACTCAGATCCCGACTGCTTAAATTGTCCGGTGCGCGCGTTGCGTGAGTACAGACGTCGCACATGAACTTTGCGTACCACTGGTCAGAGACGATTGTTTCTTCCATTACGGTCTGGTCGCACTCGAGACATCTCGAAAGCTAGGATTTCTCGCTGGGTACAATCGGTTATCCGGAGAGCTTACAATACTGTAGACCTCAAAGGGGAATGGCATTCCTCCATTCCTTTATCCACGGCCAGAGCACACCAAGTCCGTGCGTGGGCCACCTCTCTTGCTGCATCTCAGTCCACGGCTCTACGAGACCTGTTAGCAGCTGCCTATTGGAGGTCTGAAGACCCGTTTATAAATTTTTATCTTCGGGACATTTCAGCCTCTGGAGAGGATGGGCGCTTTGGAGTGGGTGCTGCTGTCGTTACCCAGCACCTCTGGCGTACCACCTCCTCCTAACCCTGGTAAGTTTTTTTGTTTTCTCTTACCCACCACCTTTTTGTGCTATTCAGCATTCTGGGTCATGGTACAGTATTGTGATAAGAAAATACAAATTTCTTAACTAAATTTGAGTTTCTTTAGCAATACTTACCATGACCCCTCATAAGCCCACCCTCCTCCCCGCTGTTTTCTGTTTTTGGGCTTGTGAAAGTCAGTTTGAATGTGTCCAATCAGTGCATCGCATAGGGTGAGGCACTCAAATGCTTATGCGTGGAGGGGCCTTACCAGGGTTGTAACCAAAAATCTTTTTTTTGGAAGGTGCGATTGGGGTTCGCTAACTTGAGAATTAGCATTCTGGGTCATGGGAAGTATTGCTAAAGAAACTCAAATTTAGTTAAGAAATTTGTATTTCTAGCTTTGTACCCCTCCACCACAGCATTATGTCAGCCTGAAAGCCTGTTCAAGATCAAACAGATTAACTTCTCCTTTTGAATTTTTAAGACTTCTGACAAAGCAAAGCTTTGTGCCCATCCCTTGTAAATATGCAGCCTAATATTTTAGAGCCCTGGTCTTTTTCAATTCAATTTTTGACTTTTCAATTTTCTGACACTTTTAATTTTACAACAAAGAGAACTTGGCCTAGGGAGACTAGGACAGACAGGAAGTTGACATTGCGGGGCTTGGTCCCTTCTTCAGGATGGCACAGATACAAATAGATAACAACAAATAACAAAATCACTTAGCTGGCAATGATGCTGGTCATGCAGTCGATGGACAGGAGGAAATTGTGGGGAAGAGGGACAGAGCATGGGAAGTAGAGCGTGCTACACCACCAATCATGGCGAGGAGTACTATAGCCAATATAAAGGCTGTCCTATCGGGGCTGGTGAAAGGGGAGGGGGCGAGAGGGTAAGAGAAAAGAGGTGTGGGGGTTGTTAGTGTAATCAGTGCACACCAGCGAAGAATTAGCGACCACGTGGTGGCCAAGATGTAGGCGATCTAGCGCCGCAACACGTGCACGGTACAAGCAAACAGAATCTACATCATCCCCAAACCATCCCGATCTATATTATATTTTCCACAATGTTTGAACAATGAAATTTCTTCTGGGAACAATATTTTATACATACACCGCCCCACTGCATGCACTGCAGAGGAGAACATAATCTGATTCATAGCCGCATCAGTACAACTTTGCCGTCGTTTACGGCCGTGTGGTATACACAAGGATCGTTCTTTACAAATTCACTAATGCCAAATACAAAGTACATGAATGCGTTGTACCACATACCGTGTACAAACAAAGACACACTGGAGACAGCCGTTCCCCTTGCTACCCAGGCCTAAACTGAAGGAGGTACAGAGTTCCCGTGAACATGTGGATCCGCGATTCTTCCGCACTATCGCGCAATAGTGTAATTCAGTCGCACCGATAAATTCGTTGGGAAAACTCTGCCTCTCATTTTGGCCACACTACAAAAGTACACATTTCCCCCTAGTACAAACTGGTGGGGGGTTTTTAATACACAACTAGACTTGTCCCCAGACAAAGGTTTATTTGTCTGAGGGACTACATTTTTCCTACTAAACTGTTATCTCCCCAAGCTAGAAAGGCCGCAAGGGGAAATAAATCTAAAAGATAAAAGAAAAACAAGTGACTGCTGCTTGGAGGATGAGCCCAAATTAAATGTAAAACAAGGGAAATGTACCAAGCTAGAAAAGGGACAAAGACGAAGACAATCTACATGTTTCGGGGCACTACCCTTCATCAGGACGACACAAAAACGACGAAAAAACGAAAAGGAAAAAGACTTATCTGCAGTAGATGTGGTGCGTTGGCTGCAAGGCATGAGAATGACCAGGGGACAGTGAGTAAGAAAGGTTAAAAAGAGGGGCAGCCAATCTCAAGGTGGGTAGGAAAGGGTAGAGAAGGGTGGGGGTGGAGAGTGGGCGGGGGAGAGAGAAAGAGAAAGCAGCGTGGGTAAGGGGCGTCGGTGAGAGAGAGAGAGAGAGTGGGAAGGAGGTGAGAGAAAAAGTTAGAGACGGAGGGGTGAAGGGGTTAAGGGAAGGGAGGGGGAGGGTCAGTGTCTTAGGTTGAGTCCAGTAGGTGCCATGGTACCGAAATGGGTAATGAAGTAGTACTCCAGGGTGGGACATAGGGTGCATGTGGTTCACCTGCACCAACAGCAACATCGTCTACGCCATCACATGCACCCTATGTCCCACCCTGTTCTACATCGGGGAGACAGAACGCACTCTCAACACCCACTTCACAGAACATCTAGCCGACACTAAACACTGCAGAAACACACCAGCTGCACGTCACTTCAGCACACCCCCACACACAGCTGACAACATGAGGGTCTGTGGTACCTGGAAAATGAAGGGCGACTCCATTGACCGCAAGAATATGGAGTCCTACTTCATTACCCATTTCGGTACCATGGCACCTACTGGACTCAACCTAAAACACTGACCCTCCCCCTCCTTTCCCTTAACCCCCTCACCCCTCCCTCTCTCTCTAACTTTTTCTCTCACCTCCTTCCCACTCTCTCTCTCTCTCTCCCCGACGCCCCTTACCCACGCTGCTTTCTCTTTCTCTCTCCCCC
>SMGT01004692.1:23730-38132 GCA_004794575.1 Lanistes nyassanus
TCTCTCTCTCTCTCTCCCCCCTTACCCGCACTGCTTTCTCTTTCTCTCTCCCCCGCCCACTGTCCACCCCCACCCTTCTCTACCCTTTCCTACCCACCTTGCGATTGGCTGCCCCTCTTTTTAACCTTTCTTACTCACTGTCACTCGGTCATTCTCCTGCCTTGCAGCCAACGTGCCACGTCTACTGCAGATAAGTCTTTTTCCTTTTCATTTTTTCATCGTTTTTGTGTCGTCCTGATGAAGGGGTAGTGCCCCGAAACATGTAGATTGTCTTCGTCTTTGTCCCTTTTCTAGCTTGGTACATTTCCCTTGTTTTACATTTAATTTGGAAATAAATCTGGTAACCTCGAGGGGGTTACACAAAAGATATTTGGTTCGGGCTTAAGGTTAACGCTTCACACACACAGATTCTCTCCTTGCTGACTAAAAGAGTAAGGAAACAAAAATAAACGCAATCACTTTTATTCAATTACAGGACTATCCAAACCCCGAAAACCGACAAAGGGGGGAGAAAATAGGAAAAGAGAAGGAAAGCAGATAAAAGCGGAGGAATAAGTGGGCTGTGAAGAAAATAGTGGCCTTTGTAACAATTCTCTTCCACCAGTCACAGTCCGAGTCACGTGCACCATAAATTAGACGTGTAACACTTTACCCAGACTCATCCAGTCGAACAGACGCCAACTCGGGAGTGCGACTCAAAGTTTATTTATTGAACATTAGCCGTTGCAGGTGGTGGCCGGCTTCTCATGCAACCTGTTCCATAGTCTAGTGGCTATTATAGGACCTCTTCTCTCTCACTACTGTCTACCTTATTAGTGACACAGACTGAAGCCTGCTCTTCTCTATTCTCTAACTTTTTCCTGGCCGCTAAAGGCAGTGGCTTCTTCCAGAGCATAGCTCCTTTGTACAGCTGCAGCGGAGGCGCATATAGAAGACAGCCCTGTGGCCCATCCTCCTTTTTGCCCCTCCCGTCTTCTGCCTGCTAACTCCTGCCTTGGGCCTTCATGGTCAAAACTTTCTAAGTCCCCTGGCCAAGCAAGCATAAGCCCTATGGGCTGGGCGTAAGCCCGAGCACGCTTCTTCCGTCTGTATCCTTCTCTCTCTTGGTCTAATCTCCGTCTCTGAATCTGAATCTCACATGTCCCCCTATTCTTATTTCTCCCTACTCCAGCGCCCTCTACATCACATGGTCTATTCTCGTAAACAGCATCACGTGCATATTCGCTCATGATCTGTTGACAGGCAGCCAGAGCAATGTTTAGGTTTCTCGAGGTTCCAAGTTGACCTCCAGGTCACTGCATCGTACTTGGCTAACCCCATTGCTGTCATCCGCTGTCCCTGTCTCTTGGACCAGGGAGGTTGCTTGACTACCTCCCTCCACCGTACATATTGTTCTCTGGGAGAGCACGAAATTTACTTCCCTGAACTAAACGACCCTTTAGTTTAAACTGCGTGAACAATGCTATTTTTATACGCCAGGTTTCAATTTCGTTACACCTTGTGGATAAATGGGCTTGTGAATAAGAATGTAAAAAGGCTGGTGAATAAGAGATAAAAGTGGCTGAAATAAAGACTGACCTAACAATAAGTCTCGGGTCACAATTGCAAATAATAACCTCAGTACCTAATACAACAATCACAATTACTATAGCTAAATATATTTCAAAGTAACAGGGGAAAGAGACTTCATATCGTTGGGGAACGAACCTCATACAGTGGCCATGTGATGACTAAGATGGCAGCAATCTACCCTCTCAACACGTGAATAGGGCAAATACAAAATCCATCAAGATCAACATCATCCCCAACCCATCCCTGCTTACATTCTAGATCGCCATAAAGACTAAACAATGAGCTTTCTCAAGGTATAACATTTTACAAATACATCGCCCCCATTGCATACATTGTAGGGAAAAACATAATCCGATTCATGACCACATCAACAAAACTTCGTCATCAATATGTTAACTACATAGTGTGGTACACAAGCAATCTTTCCTTACAAGTTCACAAAATACCAAATGCAAAATACAATCAAGCACTGCTCTCCTTCCAAACGTTTGGGCCCAAATGACAGGGACAGAGTTCCTGCGAGCATGTGGATTCCGAATCCCTCTGCGCTATAGTGCAATAGCATAAATTGGCTGCACCGGTAATCCCCCCTGGGATTTCCCAGAAACTCTGCCTCTCACTTAGGCCATACAATAAAATGAACATTCACCCCTAGTACAATCTCAGGGGCTTTTACTACAAAAATAACCTTTTCCCACAGACAGTGATTTATCTGTCTGAGGGACTACATTTCTAGCCCTACCCACAAGCCTTTCCCCAAGTTAGAGGAGAAGCAAAGGGAAGTATAACTCTTGGCAATCTGGTAATCTCGAGATGGTTACATTACAAAGGAAAACAAACCTCTTTTCCCTTACCCTCTCCCCCATTCTCAAAATGTTGACTTCCTGTCTGTCCTATTCTCGCTTGGCCAAGTTCTCTTTGTCGTAACTTTATTACCCCAAGCTACAGTCACTTGTTTCTTTTCCCTTTACTTCTAATTTTATCAAAAACTATACAGAAGCAGGAAAAATATTATAGTTCTAGAGACTCTTTTCGGACCACATGATAAGGCCTCTAGGAAGCAGGTGGGCCACCCCTGCCTTATAGGGTTAGACCATAAGTATACTTCGAGATCTGCTAGATTTCTCCTTAGTGTGTCATTTTGTGCCACAAAAATAGATTTAACAAGAGAGATAAAATATGCCCACTTTTGAACCTGGAACCAGAATACAGTATACACTTTCTATTAAACTGCACCAATTATCAGAAGCTATGCCAGACCTAAATCCCCAGAATATTAAAATGGACTTTACATGAAAATATTATTTTTGCACGTTTGATGTCTAGTAACAGGAAAGACAACGTTTATAGAATAGCTAGATTTCTACATTATGGCTTTAAACTAAGAAGTAATTTGCTGCATTTGTAACCCTTTTCTCTTTTTTATTTTAGATTCGCCTTGCTTGTAAGTTCTCTCCCCATTGTAATAGGCTATGACCTCACAATAAAGAACAGTCTGAGTCTCTCTCTCTCAGAGGGCTGTTTGGGTAAGACTCTTCCGATTGAGGAGACTACAATGGCCTGTGTGTTTGAATGGTGTGATAACAAAGCTGAGCTGATCGCCTTGTGCAAATTGGTTGACTTGGCTGTGCACAAATGGGGTGGACGAACTAGTTGTAGGGCGAAAGGGAAATTGGGCGAAACAAGCCTACTGCACACACACACACACAGAGGCGTAGTAAAAGATTTCATCGATGGAAAAGGCACATGCAAAAAGGTGAAAATTTTTCACCAACAAATGCAACGGCACTGCCATAAAAGTAAAGAAGCCTATTAAGGAAGTAAGCCTTACGAAGCCGTGTGCTGCATATCTTTTTATCTGCTTTCTTTCAGTGGCAACGTTATTCCCTGCATTGACTACACTGAGTCAGAAGTTCAAACTTGGTAACAATTTCAAAAATCTGTCTCTATTTCTTCTTCTCTTGATTTTTTGGTGTTAGTGTGGCATTTACTTCAAACGTGCACATGGGCATATTTTATGAGTTTGAAACAATTTCTGGATTTATTAAATGTGTTGAATGTCTGAATTCAATCTGAATAGCCAAGAAGGTTGGCACTATTCAGTATTCACTGCCACTCATAACCATAATTGTAAGTTAAGCAGGTTTCAGTTAATAAAATGCCCTATTATAATAAATAAAAAGGTGATAAGAGACTGTTTTGCTGTGGTGTATAGTTGTAACTACTCTTTCAGAGCACTAGCTGTATTTTAATTGGTAAAGATTTATTATTTGTTATTGTTAACTTGATTATGTCTCTTGCGGTATATACTAGACTGAAGACCGTCTTAAGACCATACCTTTATTCCAGTATGTACCGCCACCGATGCAGCCGATTCCTTATTGTCTAGATGCTGACGAGTGATGATGACATTGCTGGCTGTTCGCAGCTGCCCCTGAGTTTGCTGGTGGTTTCTGTTCTGTCCCGTATAACCAACAGAACAACAAACCTATCGTCTTGTCTAGACATCGATTGTGGGTGTCCTGGTTGCCCACAATCGCTGACATTTCATGTATGGCTGTAGCTGTCTCGCAATGTCACTATCGCATTTGGTGGGCCAAGGAAATTATCCTCTCTAGACCCCATAGAAATTACCCCATAGACCCCATTGACAGCCATCTTGCTTTAGTTACGTCTTTACTTGTTTAAGCCACCAGTTAGCTCTGTCACTTAATCACCAGGCCATGTCGACCCAGTACTTAGGTTCCCCAGGGTGCTGAGCATCGCCACCAATGCCTGTAGCTTTAGGGCGAGACGAGGTGTTACTGGGACCTGATAGCTCTTGGGCACAGCTGGGACTGGCATAACAGCCATCAAGTAGGTGTAGGGTGCTGCCTAGGTAGAGGCTTAGTTAGTCAGGGAGGAATTACATCACAAGGACAGCTGTTAACCAGTGGAGTGTGAGCTATCGGGGCTTTGATCGGTTCAAAGATTTAAACTGCCCAGAGCCAGGGGTAGGTCAGGTCCACTAAGATGCCTGCATAGGTGGAGCTTGCAGCGCTCCTGTAATTAAAAAGGGGTATTGACTACAGCTGTCTCTGTCCTGACTGGTTGATGTATGTAACTATCTTGATGACCATGTGTGTTGAAATGCAGCAATTAATGTATGTATAAGAGAGGTAGAATAAAAGGACAGGTTTGAGAATGTCAAGTTATCTTCTGCTAAATCAGCTGAGATCTTTTGCTCAATCATCTGTTATGACTATGGCTAGTCTGTTGAGTACATACTGTTGGTATCCCCTTCTAGTGGACTTGTGCAAATTCCAGTGTCAGCTGTACATGTCTTCAGCAAACCAGTTGGTGTAGTACAAGGTACTCTTCGGGGTTGTTGTGTCCGCTCCAAGACTGGTATGCGACTCTCGGCACAGGCGTTATGCTGTGGAGAAACCATCTTTGCTGACCAGTCAAAAGAGGAACCCCAGATTGTAAAGGAGAAAGTCGAGGGACAGAAGGAAGACAACCGTCTAAAGCAGAGGCAGAGATCCATCTTTGAATGGCTGTATATGACTGAAGTCTAGTGGAGCGAGTTCAGTTTTACTTTGTCACCTCGTTTGCCTTGTTTGGCTTCTTTGCTGCACGTTTTGCTGGCTCCTGTGTTGTGCACAAACATGCCAGCACTGATTTCCATGAACACTGATTTGCACTGTTGCAGTCTGAAACAAGGTGCATCCAACTGTATGTGATTGGATGCTGTGTTCTTGCAGATAACACAAATCCTTGACCTGTCTGCCCATGCAAAATTGACCTTTCAATTGTTTTGAGCGGTATATTAGATATGCCACCATTAGTATTTGTGGTGTTTTTTTTTATGATTGATGGTATTTCTCTACTCACATACATTTTTCAGATTTTCTGCAGATTTTTCTTCAGATTCTCTGGATGCTATGGGTTTCAGAATTCTTACAAATGTGTACATTTGTTATTCCATAGTTTAAAATGTTTTAATTCAGTAAGTTGTGTATTTCTTATTATTTTTGAAAGTGTAATTCCTTATACTTCTGCAGCTGCAACAGACAGAATTTAAGAAAACATCTCTTTGTGCATCCTTATGTACAAATTTTGAACATGCACACATGCTTTGTTTTAAAGTAGATTTTCCTTTCTTTCAGTTAAAACATGAACAAAGTATTTGGTGGAACATTTGATTGCAGGGGCACAGTTTTTAGGGAACTCATGAAGCTGTACCCAACTCATGCTTGCCGTGAATACCTTGCAAATATTCCACTTTTGGTGGAACATTGTGGATACAGGTGTGGTCATTAAAATATTTAACATTGAGATAATGCACTATAAGCACATTATATGCTCAGTAAATCATTTTCCAATCTGTTCAAATACATGCTGACCAAATAATGATTGCAATGATGTATTTTGAGAAGAAAATCTCTCTGCATATATTAATTTTAAAAAGTCACTGAGGAGAAGTCATCCTTTCCAATTGATAAACATTGAATAATTTTTCTCTACTTGCACTGCAGCTGATATGTTTCATCAAACATTCATTGACACTTGACATAAAAACTAGAATAAAAACATGCAAAAAATAAGTGAAAATGTTTGAAACACAGGCTGTACAAATTTGAAGAAAAAAGTATTTTTTCTGTTAAGGCATATAGAGTACCTGTTGGTTGTATTTAAAAAAATGTAACAAAATACAGCTTGAAATAAATTCATCAGAAGGTGAAATTAGAAGAACCAGGAAAGCATTAAGAATGTGTGTAATTGAAAAAGCACTGGAAGTGATTGATTTACTGCTGATTGATTGAAAGTATTTGCATTTTTTAAAACTTAGGGTCGAATTATAATTTCATCGGCTAGTTACATAAAAAAACAAGTGTCTGGTTTACTACTCTGTCTTGATTTTTAAAAGCCTTTTGATAGTAATATTGGAATGTTTATTGTACTGCGTTTGTTTTTGGTTTTGAACGTTTGTAAGTACATTTTGAGCAACTCTCAAGTACATTTTGTCCATGAATGTTTCTTTGTCAGCATGGTTTTCAGTCCAGAGAAGATTGTAGACTCCATATCCCTGTATCTGCTCATTTTGTGTATTGACCTGTTTGAGGTTCTGACAAAAAAAAGTAACTTTAGATGGTGGGATATCATCTTTTGAAGAGTCTTTATAGAAGACTGATATACTCTGAAATGCAATCTGGATGTCCAGTAAAACAAACTTTGAAGGGTAAATACCACATTTACATAGGCAGTTATGATTTCCCCTTTTCTGAACAGTAGCATCTCTAATTAACTTTCTTATTGTTGTGATGAAGCGGTGATGAAGTCCAATACTAAACAACGCGTATGGTCCATGTAGAATATATCCAAACGCACTGTCTATAAGTCAATTTCCGCAAGATTGCACAGTCTTACCGAGCGGGTGTTTATCAAACGTTCTAGAGACGAAAACGATTGTCCACGTGCATTCGAACAGTCCAGTTGACTTTAAATTGATGTCGTGCTGCATCCGTAAATCACAAGTCTCCGCCCGGGGTGGCGAAGACGTGTCTGCAGCGGTGCGTGCAGCTGATCCGTCGTTGGTCTCTCGTGCCCTTGGGTACTTGCGCCTGTGCTCTCCGGGTTCCTGGCCTTCTCCCGGCCACGACGTGGGTGCAGAGATCTTCACCTGCGAGGCTCAGTAATACCCCGTCGGCCAGTTGCTGACCGACGGACAGCAGTGCACAAGCACCGTTACGCACCGCCACTGTCCGCAAGGAACACCGCAGTGCGCTGGTCACCACAGGCCTCCCCAGGGATGGCGCAGACCTTCTCCGCAGTGGGGCCAGGTGGGGGGTGCCACATCCTGCACCCTCCAGACTTGGTCGCCCTGGTGACGCGCCGCACCTCCGCCGTCCATTTTTCGGCATTCGCGTCATTGCATCCCAGTCACCTCAGTACCTGGTGACGGTCCTTGCTCGCCTATGACGACGACCTTGCTGGCACCAATTAAGGCTTCTCTGCTGGCTGGTGGGGGGGTGGAGGGGTCCGGCTCTGCTGTTCCTCTTTGCCCAGGTTGGTAAGGAGGAGAGAGAAGAGATACGTCCTGTGGCAGCACCATTTGTGATGAAGCAGGTTCGCTTCACAACTTTCCTCTCTCTCTCTCTCCTCCAAACAAAGGCAGGTTTCCTTCCACGCCCTCTGCGTACTTTATTTAGGGCCGCCACTGCTGCTGCCGCCCTACATGCTCTGCCACCCCACGGTTTACTAGCACTTTGCCACCACACTACATGTTCTCTCTCGTCCTCCTCCTGCTCCACCCTACTTCGGGACTCTGCTTTGTCCGGCCTGCACCCTGCTTTTACAGGGTGGACGCGAGCCACAACGGTGGCACTGTCCGGTCCAGCAGCAGCAAGCCGGCGTACACGTGGCAGAGGCCAAATTGTGTGTTTCTTACACATACAACATTTAGAATAAAAAGTGAAAGAATATACCTACAAGGACATGAAAATATACAGTGACAAGAGTGCACTTTGCTCTTCCTGTTAGTGTTAAGGAAAGTTAAGTAGAGTGAGAAGGAAATAAAGATAATTACTTTAAAAGGTAGTTTAACTAGCTAATGTGAATAGATAAAGGTACGAATTCTGCCTACAATAAATTTACTCTGTCAAGACGTTTGATGAGTGAAGTATCTACAGAAAGAGTAAATCGAGGAGAATCCGAATATGTTAGTTGTTAGTAACTGCAACTATCCTAGAATGATATAGAAACGTTTAAAGAGAGTGAGCCTAACACAGCACGCCGTAAGATGACACAGTGCCTCACAGCCACGGTTCGCTGGGCACCACTCAACCTGGGTACCCCCCCGGTGACGCTGTGGCTGTGAGCGTGATGGCCAAAACTGTCTCCCGTGATGGCTGCCCCCATCACATTGTGAAGAAAGGAACTTAAAATCAAAAACTAACAAAGACAGATTTAACGTTTTGGTTAAATCTGTCTTTGGCATTGGTCCTTCTTCAGGACGACACAAACAAATAAAACTAGTTACTTAACTGAATAAACATAAGTAGTTTACCAAGGCCAATGTATATTGTATATTATTAGACTTGTGTTTGCTGCTTCTGTATCTGTTCTTATTTAAATATGGTTGTGTAGTGGTTATATTCTACCTTGTAAAATATACTGTACAATTAAGGGTAAGAGACATCATGTGTTCTGTTTTGGTTTATTTAGGGAAGATAATGTACCACAGCTTGATGACGTATCCAGATTTTTAAAAGGTACGTTTGATTCTTCTTTTCCATTGTCAGTTACTTAATTTTATTGTTCGTTTTCTATACTTCTTTCTGGCCAAAACCCCATGAAAACTTGCAATTTTCTAATATGAGTTTAATTTACACAAATGTACTAATTACTTTTTGTTTGTCCATCTTAATTTTCTAGTAGCTTCAATAGAATTACCAGTATGCACTGTTTTTCTTTAATTTGAATTCAAAACCAGAATGTGACACGCTTACAAAGGACTCTTACTTCCCAACTGATCGACTAAAACTGCTCTAGAAGGCAAATACGGGGCACAGTTTTTGCAAGGATTTATAAAGCTACTGGCTTTCATTGGTTTATCAATTCTGCAAAATATTGCAATTAGTTTGGTACTTTCTTTTTTGTGTATTTTGCTTTATTGGCTGTTTTAGGATGTTCAGAGATGTGTTAGTTAATTTGTCTAACACCCCTTACAGAATTCTGTTTACATCCAATAATTTATGGCAGCAGTGAGATAAGATACAAGATGTAACTGCAGGCTGGCGAATCCATCACAGTGTAAAATTTCCAACTATACTTTTCTTTCTTCCACTCACCACGCGAACAAGGGATACGTGTACTCGGCTTTCACATGACTCCACACACCACGATGAATAGGAGACAGAGTGATAATTTTTCTAAAAGGACAACTGTATGTCCTTTTATTCAGCAATACTAATTACTGCTCTCAGTCTCAACTTTCACACCACTTTTTAATTAACTATTCTCTCCCTCTCAAAAATTAACTTCACAATAATTATCTCTATACTACGTTCATTCCACCTCATGGGTATTTAAACTAATTGCTGTTATCTCTTGGAATGACTCACATCTCAAATACTTCATGAATGATCACTCAGTCCTTCTGAAAATCACTCTTTCTTCAGCAACAAATCTTTCATTTGTTATGTGATTCTATATTATCTAATGTACAGTTTTTCTACATCTAAATTATTACCGCAGAGTCTTACTTGGTTTCATAATATACAGTCACTGCAATGCATCCGTTACTGGAGAGCATCAAGCACGAATGATGGTCTTCCGTGACGACACTCGAACTGGGCGAGTGCACACTGCTAACATCGCCGCAGCTACACATCAAGTTACTGCGTTCTCCGTCCGTAGACGTTATTAATCATCCCTAGTCTAGCTATGCTTCTAGGTTCTGGGGCTGCCCCAACTTGGGGTATTGTAGAAACCTGCGTAGAACTGAATTCCTACACACACATTTCTTCAGGTTCTTACATACAATAACTATCTCAAGATTTAAAAAAAAATCCGCTGTATACCGTCTGTCAAGTCGAAAGGAAACATCGCAGTTAATAAAAGATTGAGCAAAGTGGAACGGCCATGAAATTAACATAAAATCTCTACATTAAATAACAGCTACACTGATATCCATTCCAGCTAATGTGTGAAAGAGGAAATGGTCAAAGCTATTCGTCTAATGAATTACGAGATGCATATTGAAATATTTATGTTTAAATCCACTATTTCTAGCCATGTAGACCAATATAAACTAGTAGAATTTATTAAAAAGAAAGAGTATCTATAATGCTTTTTTGCTTCGTGGAACACATTTTCATTGTTCTAAAACCTATCTGATATTTACTTGGTCAACAAATATATAGAGTTTGCACATTTGATTAGTTATGTTTGAGTTTCTAGAAACATTTAGTCTAACTGAAAAGCTTCCTTTTTATGTTTATTTCCTGACAGGGCGAACTGGATTTCAGCTTCGACCAGTAGCAGGATACCTATCATCAAGGGATTTCCTGGCAGGTCTTGCTTTCCGAGTGTTCCATTGTACTCAATATATAAGGCATGCTTCGGATCCATTCTACACACCAGAGCCGTTAGTGTATTATTTTGAACTTTTAGATTCTTACATATAAATAAATTTAGATGTTGCCAACTTAAAAAATACCAGAAAGATTGTGTATGTAAATGACTATGGACATGCAGTTGCTTAAGACTTACCTGAGTAAGAACTTGACTGGGATTTGGAAGAAGCAGATAACAGGAATAGTGTATCCAATGGAGTAGAATGTTACATGTGCTAAATCATTTAAAAAATTCATAAATGTACACTTTGCGAATATTGTGCTTAGTAACTTCTGTGCCAAATATGGTCAATTTTGCATGAATTTATTTCTTACGAGGGAGTGATTGGACAAAGCATTCCTGTTAGCTGCTTTGGCCAAATTGTGGATAGGTTTAACCCCATGCAGGAAATTTAGCCACAAGATGCAATAGTTCAAGGTTTGCCCAGTGAGGTTTTTTGAGAAAAAAATGTAATGCTGTAATCTACATGTCCAGTTTAAATCAAAATATTATCACTTAGTTTAGGTCTTACGAATATCAGAATCCAATAAAGCCCAGTCATTCATTTAGAACTAGCCTTTTGTGGAGCATGGTGGAGGTTATACCTGACTGCACCCAGCAGCCTCATTAAAGTGAGACAAAGAGGCTGATGTGGTCGCTGTCCTGCTACTAATGTCATCCAAACTGTGAGGGTTGATGCCAGTTTGAGTCAACATTTCTCAAACACCTTGGTAGAGTGTCTTTGCTATTATATATTTATGACCTCTGATAACTAATAATCTGTGCAGCTGCAGTCGCTGACCTGACTTAATTTAAACAAATATACTTTTACTATAGTTATGAGCATGTTGAGAACCACTATTGTCCCACAGAATGTTTTCAAAATATGCAGAAAGTTTTATATGAGAGTGTGGCAGAGATAGTTACCTCACATAAGCAGGCATCCCAGAGCCTTATCGTGAACACTTAAGCTGGAAACAGTGCTTGATTTATTTCTTTTTTTTAAAATTTAGACTAAACAGATAAAGCAAATTCAAAAGACAAGCCTTCAGTCTTCTCCCAGTATTTATTTTTTATGACAGAATTACTATCTTTTTTCAGAAACTGTCAGGTGAAAACAGTGTTTTCAAATATATTAATCTAAATTGGCTGATATCCCTAAAAAGATTGAAGTTTAAAAGAAAAACAAGTGACTGCTGCTTGGAGGATAAGCCCAAATTAAATGTAAAACAAGGGAAATGTACCAAGCTAGAAAGGGACAAAGACGAAGACAATCTACATGTTTCGGGGCGCTACCCTTTCATCAGGACGACACAAAAACAACGAAAAAACGAAAAGGGAAAAGACTTATCTGCAGTAGAAGTGGCACGTTGGCTGTAAGGCAGGAGAATGGCCAGGGGACAGTGAGTAAGAAAGGTTAAAAAGAGGGGCAGCCAATTGCAAGGTGGGTAGGAAAGGGTAGAGAAGGGTGGGGGTGGAGAGTGGGCGGGGGAGAAAGAGAGAGAAAAAGCAGCGCGGGTAAGGGGGCGTCAGTGAGAGAGAGAGTGGGAAGGAGGTGAGAGAAAAAGTTAGAAGAGACGGAGGGGTGAGGGGGTTAAGGAAAAGGAGTGGGAGGGTCAGTGTTTTAGGTTGAGTCCAGTAGGTGCCATGGTACCGAAATGGGTAATGAAGTAGGACTCCATATTCTTACGGTCAATGGAGTTGCCTTTCATTTTCCAGATACCACAGACCCTCATGTTGTCAGCTGTGTGTTGGGGTATGCTGAAGTGACACGCAACTGGTGTGTTTTTGCAGTGTTTAGTGTCAGCTAGATGTTCTGTGAAGCGGGTGTTGAGAGTGCGTTCTGTCTCCCCGATGTAGAATAAAGTGGGACAGAGGGTGCATGTGATAGCGTAGACGATGTTGCTGTTGGTGCAGGTGAAGTTGCGTTTGATGATAAAGGTGGTATTGGGTGTGTGGAGTGTTGTGGCAGTGTTAAGGTAGTGTTAAGTGTGGCAATGGGGGACATTGCACTGGGTGGAGCCGCAGGAAGGGGGGAGGGAGGTAGTCGGTTTTAGTTTGGAGTGTACTAGAAGGTCTCGCAGGTTCTTATCCCGCCAAGATGCTAGGAGGGGGAGTTTTTTGAAGAGGTCGGGTTCAGAGTTGGACAACAGGTGCCAGTTGGAAAGGAGGATCCTACGTACTGGGAGGTTGTGGGGGTGGTGGGGGTGGTGGGTCAGTACAGCGATCGGCCTTGGTTCTGTGTGTCTGTGGTGGTGGGAGGGTTGTAGTGTAAGTGCGCGTGGTGTGGCGGCAACTTTCTGTCTAGCAGTGTGTAGAAGTTTGGACACCGTTGCCACACTTGCCCCTACCTTGTTGTTTTTGATCATGCTGTACGAGCAAAAACCACCATTTAATGTTAGAACACCAGTAGGGACACTTTTTTGCCCCAGGCACATCATTATCAAAAACTACACTCAACAGACTATGCAACCTCATGTCAACCTCATTTTTGTTGCTATCATTGTACCCGAATGCATGAAATTTGACTACTTGCCCATGTACAGAGATATTTTTCCTTATACGAGGAATACTATTATCTCATTTCAAATAACTTGTTAGTTTATCTTTTGGTCGTGGACAGGTACATTTAATTCAATCAGCAGCATAAGCATGGTTTATTTTACAGACTTTTGACAGTTTTGAAGAGTAATGTATAGCTGAATATATAGATATATGCTGACCCAGAGCCCTTTAAATGACCAGTTTGTTAAATGAAGGAAGTTCGCTCAATTAAAGGGAAACTTAACCCTAGACTCAACTTGAGATGAATTCATAGATATTGATATTGTGAGTCTTGTCAGCCACAAATTTCAAGCTATATCGGTACTATTTCCCTACAATCCAAGTTTAAATTTTGGTAAATAGTGGTACATGGACGTCGCCATGTTGTGGTACTCTTTCGCGAATGAAAGCAAAATATCGCTGCTGTCGTCTGGTCTGGTGACGTCAGTTCCCCAGAAGCATTGTTCAACATGCCACAGTATAAAGCGTTCGGCTGTTTCAACAAACAGTGCAAATCGTTTAATGTAGACGGAAGCCACAAGAGCTTTTTTGGGATTATAAATCCAGCAAAATAAAAGATTTGTATGCACTATGTAAAAAGTTGCTTGAAAATTTAAAGAACGCCAAGTTGGCTCGTCGTGCGGTGTATAAATGGCACAAATCGCACCTCGTGTGCAAGGACCATTTTACGAGGGAGTGCTTTGAAGGCACCTACGAAAATGATGTGGCTGCTTCGCTTGGCTTCAAGACTTTTAAGAAAAAGTTAAAGAAAGGAGCCATTCCAACAATTATCAATACAAAGTGTGCCAATCAAAAAGGCATTGCAGTAAGGCAAGACCGGACAGAAGCTGAGCCTGAGAGTGAGAACACACGATTACAGCTGAGAGCGAAAAGACAGACAGCGCGGGTAAAATATAAAAAAATTCACATTTTTACTGCTAAACAACTAATGGTAATGATATAAAATATTACGTTTTTTTAAAATCATTATATAATTTGTATGAAGTGTTATTTATTTTATTGAAGTAAATATAGAAATACTTAAATCGGTGTATATACAAATAATGCATACAGTATGGTTGATTTGTTAAAATAGGCCATATGTATGGCCTACAAGGTCTGTATAGCAATACAAAGTACTTGAAAACAAATGCATGTATATGCATGCATGTGTGCATGGACACACC
>SMGT01004692.1:38774-66931 GCA_004794575.1 Lanistes nyassanus
AAGTATTATTTAATATTTTCAACTAAAAGTATTGTTTCCATTGTGTTGCCGATCTTTCTAAATATGTCAAATATATTGCTGTGAGTGTGGTAGTTTTTAAGCGGTAATTTTTTTAAAACGTGAAATCTATGCGGTCTCTTTGCGGCCTCTATGCGGCCTCTGGGGTTGCTCAGCCCTGCGGTCCCTGCGTCCCTGAAGAGTTAAAATGAGAGATAGGGCTACCTAGGGGAGGCAAGTAAATACATCATCAAAAATACACAACACACATTTATAATCCACAGCTAAAAACAAACTCCCCCATAATCCAGATATAAAGAATACCCCCCCTCGCCCCCACCAGCCATCAGCACCGTTTTCTACTATAGTTATTAAAACCCTTCGACACTGAGCAGAACACTCAAACCGAGTGGCTTAGCAGATGTGTAATCGACTCACTGGACAAACAATGAGCGGCTGCATGCTGAGGCTAAGTTTGATTTTTTTTATTTATCTGGTGATGTGAACAGGAAAAGATAAGGGATTTCAAACACAAAAGAAACATGCATTCCTGCAGTATTAGAAGTGTTATTAAACTTCATCTTCAGTATTAGATCTGTCTTTTATGTCTTTGATCTCTCATTCATGTATTTTGTCTGTAATGGCAGTGACTGCTGTCATGAGTTAATGGGACATGTGCCGCTACTTGCTGATGCAAGTTTTGCTCAGTTTTCTCAAGAGATAGGGCTTGCATCACTTGGAGCATCGGATGAAGACGTTGCCAGGCTTGCAACGGTGGGTAGACTGTAAACAGAAAATTGTTTGTTAAAGAAGGGAAAACCTACTTTTGAGACAGGGTGGACACATTTTCTTTTTTCTTAGATCTTCGAGAGAGCTTTTATGTCTTCATAGTTTTAGATGTTAATAACACAGCATTAGAGCATAAGGTTTTGTGAAATGTACAATGCCTATAGGTTAATTTCTAAGTAAATTAGTTATGAAAAGATTTAAAATGTCAATAAATGCACATTTCTTTTTCTAAATTTGTGTTTCTTTAGCAAAACTTACCATGATCCAAAGTGCTATATTCTCAATTATTGATCCCTAAACGCACCTTCCAAAAATAGACCCACCAATACAACCCTGGTAAGGCCCCTTTGCGCACGCTACCTGTGTGCATAGCTCACTGACCAGGTCACCCTGACTTTCTCAAGCCAGAGAACTAACCAGCGGGGAGGAGGAGGGGTCATGGTAAGTATTGCTAAAGAAACACAAATTTAGAAAAGAAACTTGCATTTTTTGTTGTCACAATACTGTACCATGACCCAAAGTGCTGACTAGCACAAAAAGGAGATTGGTGTCACCAAAAAACTTACAAGGGTTAGGAGGATGGAGCCGACCAGAGGTGCTGGGTGATAACAGTAGCCACCACCCCAAAAGTCAATCCTCCTGGCAGCAAGAAAGATCCCTCGGGGAGAGAAGGATCCTCTGAGCCACCCACAGAACTTCTTGGAGCCTTTGTGCATAAGAAGCGAGCGAGTCAGCCCTTGTCCAAACCACAAGCACTCTAGCAGCTGCCAAGTGCAGGGAGGGTTATGCCCCCCACCCCCACATAGTCAGCATGGAAAAAGCACACTGCACAAAAGGTGAGACCCAGTGAGAGAGATGGGCATTTGAATGTCTTGTGGTCAGACAGACTGCAGGGAGAGGAAGAGGCATCTCTGATGGGCAAAGTGGCAAAATGTAAGGGATGCGTACGACATCTGTACGCACCCAAGCTTGGTGCAGACAGCTGACTAGATCAGGTGTGGATGGAATCAGGATCGTGGACCAGGGCAGGATAGTAACTGCCAGGGACCAGTCACCAGGGCTCTGATTCATGACCAGAAAGCTGGCCAGGATCCATCGCACTCATGGTAGACGTGCGTCTCTCTCCCAGACAAGGGTGAGCCACGCTGGTGCGATGGTCAGGCGCCAATCATGATGAGAAAAACCATTTTAAAGTCAAGGCAGTGAAGGAAGCTGCATGCAGAACTCAAGGGAGGAGAGTGGAGCGCCGCCAGCAGAAGAAAAGGTCTCAGGTAGGAACCTGATGGGGAACACGAATCTAGGACAGCACAATACTACAGATCACTGGTGCAAGGAGGGCTGCATTGTCAAGCAACGGGACTCTAAGCTGCTGAGGGTGGCGAGGTCTGCTGGCCTGCGCACCCACCCAGCTGAGACTGATAAGAGGACCTTCTGCCAAGAACGAGAGGTGGTTGGCGAGAAGAAAAAACTCTAGAGTGGGGTGAACTGCACGTAACGGCCAAAGGGTGATGGGTAAGTTTGCCTCCACTAGTGACCAAGTGCCAGAGGTGACCTGGTGCAGAAAGTGGGCACCCCAACCCAAAAGAAAGGAAAAGAAATGATGGGAAGCCTGATGGCAGCCTGTTCGTGTCTGTAGGAAGGCAGACAGAACGGGGAAGGGAAACGTGCCAGAGGGAGGGTAGAGGGTTCCCACAGCAGACTGAGCCCTGTCCGCATCACATGCAGCACTTAGGCACTGCACGAATGGGTTGGTCCTTATGACCATGGGCACCTCGACCCCTGGGAGGGTCGATTGCCAAGGCCACCTCCGGGCAGGGACTTGGTGCCAGGCTTTGGCCTCTTATAGCTGCTGGCCATGGCCTGCTGGAAGAGTGCTTGGAAGACTCCTGGAAGGAGGCCAAGGCCTCGAACTGACACTTCAGAATAGCAGAAGTTAACACATCCGTTACCTGTAGGGGTAGAGCCCAAACAAGGAGAATGGTGTGGGGGGCCCCACGTGCAAGTTGGTGGACAGAGTCCGAGGGACGTCTGTCATGGCATGAAGGGAGGATTCCCGTGGAGCCAACACTAATGCTACCAGTGTGTGCCCAGCACTGCGAACAGATGCTATCAACACACCCGCCAGCGTGTGAAAGCAGATTCACAAGGCAGCGAAGTCTGCATCTGGGGGGAAAACCATGCAGCCCTCAGTGTAAATGGACTGCTGGCATTAGCCAACACAGCAGAAACCATGACATCAGACATGTCTGTCACATCCCAAAGATCCGTATCTAATGCTCAACCTGTGACCACCGGAAACTCAAGGAGGAAGGGGGCCTGGCGCCTGCTGGAAGCAAGACCAGACCTTTCTGTGAGATCGGAAGAGACTCTGGCAGAAGGGACTCAAGAGCTGGCCTCGAAGTGTTGATGCATGGCTTAGGTGGGCCCTGGAAGGTACCAACGGGGCTGCCTGGGGGACGGAAGACAACAATTTCAGTGGTGGAATAGTGATGCCTAAGGAGAGGAAACAGAGTGGACAATGAAGCCCCCTTCGTTGGGTGTAAGTGTGCAACTGTGCAACCTTGGCAACTGCGCAACCCCTGGCAACAGAAGAGGTGGGCAATCACTACCCTGACCGAAACCAGAAAAAACAGAAACTGGAAATGGGGAGGGGTGACCGCACTGGGCAGCGAGGTGACTGCCAGTGGTAGCCCCCCCCCTCCCACACACACACACACACTTGACCGGAATGACCACAGGGGTGAAACCGGACGAGTGAAGTGTGATGTCCTTGCCACTGGAGGGAAGCGTTAGGTGCAGTTCACCAGTGGCGCTTGTTGCTTTCTCTGTTGTTAAAGAGAAGAGGGCGATCGCTACCCCAACTGGAATGCACCGTGTAAGAGGAGCCAATGCTCCAGGGCATGGCAGGACCGGAAGGGGGGTTGTGAGTGTGACACACCTGGAAGTCGGGGAACTTCTGGTGGGTGGCCTGAAGGTGGAGGCATGTTCACCCAGAACCCACTTGATCTGGCAGGAATACAGGTGGTTTCTGGATTTACTAGGAAGTGGAGAAAAAATGTGCCCCCCTGCTTCTTCCATCACAACTGCAAGGAGTGGCTATAGCTGCTTCCCCCCCCCCCTCTGCTCTGAGAGCAGCAGCAATGGGATCAATGGACAGCAGAAGCACCCAGGCTGCGAGGGACGGGGACCTCGACTGCACGGTAACGTGCACTGGTGAGCTGGTGAGTCAGAAACCTGCATGATGGGAGGGGTGGGGGAGAGCATGCGTGAGCAAGTCCGCCCCCATCGGCACGAGACCATTATGAAGCGAAACGGAACCGGAATTGCCAGTGGCCGTCCCTCCCCAGGGTTTCTGGCTAGAGTAGCCACCACGCTTTACTAGCCCCCACAGTGGGTGGAAATGCGCTCGCCACAGGAAGGAAGCAGCAAGATCTGCAGAAGTGACCATGGCAACAGGAAACGGTGACGACTGCCAGTCTGATGCTTGTCCAAATAATCCCAGGGGTTAATCCCGTCCAAGCCAGAAGCAGGGAGAAACTCACTCCACATAGCTAAGTGAAAAATCAAAACACCTAGCACAAACAGGGGAATGATGAAGCACTGAGTCACGGTCCCGCAATAACAAACAATGCAAACCATGAGTACAGGGAGAAACTCATGCAGCATAGCTAAGTGAAACAATCAAATCACCTAGCACAAAGTAGGGGAGTGACGAACAATGCAAAGTGTGAGTACAGGTAAAACACACTGGTAACAACCCAGCGATGTGTATTGCCTTCTGTAGACTAGCCAGCTAAGACAAAATACACCATGCTAAGTCAAAAACTGTCTAACGTAACAGTGTTATTAATAAAGAATAAATGAGGACAGAGCGCTATAAATCATCAAATGATAATCCCAACAAAGTACTGGCAGCGCTAGACACAACCGTATGCTGACATATGCGACCAAGGGAGCCTACCGTACCCAAACACGTAGCAAAGAGAGAGTCGAAAGTAAATGACCCTAGTCTTCACACAGCTAACCCTCGTTTTTTTTTTAGTCATGGTACAGTATTGTGACAAGAAACTTGCATTTAATGTCTAACATACATTACCAGCCCCATATTGTGCTCCCTCGAGCTAACCCACAATTGCCTATTCCAAGCAGCTGTGAGGAAGCAAAGGCCTGTGGTATGCTGCCTCCTCCCCCTCTCTCATTAACTGGGCCAGCCCAGGCAGGCAGCCACGTGAGCTGGGTACCCGCTGGGTACATTGGTCCTCTTTCTTTTTGTGACGCTGTGCATGTGTCTGCATCCGCCATGGTTCTAGGGCCGCACGCTTGTTAGCCAAGTCTGCCACTCTGCTTCGATGTTCCTGCATCCCGCCAGCGGGTCGCTGGAATCTTTCCAAGGCTGATTGGTCACTGTTTCACTCTCTTTGTCTCTCCCGGCTGACTTTACAGTCTGATTTTAACCTCGATTGCCAGGTGGCTGGAGATCACCCTGTCCACCTTTTTACCCAAGTTTTACTTGAAATTGCGAGACGTGTCGTTCCTACCGTTGGCAAGGGTCGCCGTGGCCCTCGCGTACCTTGGTTCACGGAGGAATGTCGGGCAGTGCAGCGGGATCGGAAGAGGGCACAACGTCGTGCTTTCCGATGTCCCACTGCTGATAATGTCCTTTCTTTTAAACGCCTCCGGGCTCGTGCTCGGATTGTTTTTAAACAACAGTGCAGGCAAGCTTGGCAGAGTTTCGTCTCCTCTCTCTCTGTCCACACCCCTTCTTCCAAGGTATGGGCAACAATTCGTCGCCTCTCTGGGAAACGTTCCTCCGGTTCCGTTGGCCACCTCCGCGATGGCGACACGACCCTCACAGACCAGCGCGACATTGCTAATCATCTTGCATGCACCTTCGCTCATAATTCCTCTTCCTCTCACTACTCTCCTTCATTTCAGCGCCTCCAACGTGTCAGGGAATCTACCCCTTGTAACTTTTCTTCTTCTGACTCTGAATCTTACAATCTCCCCTTTTCTCTCTCTGAACTCCAACAAGCTCTCCGTCAGTGTTCCGCTTCCACCCCTGGTCCTGACAATATCCACTATCAGTTTCTCAAACATCTCCCTGAAGAATCTCTTTCCCTTCTCCTCCAAATCTTTAATTATGTTTGGACATCCGGGGACTTTCCCTCCATGTGGAGAGAGGCCCTCGTGGTCCCCATTTCCAAACCTGGTCGGGATCACTCTGACCCCAACAACTATCGTCCTATCTCTCTCACTAGCTGTCTGTGTAAAACTATGGAGCGCATGGTCAATGCTCGCCTGGTCTGGACCCTTGAGTCCGAGGGTTTGCTCTCCTCACTGCAGTGTGGTTTTCGGCGAGGCCGGAGTACCGTCGACCATCTCGTTCGCTTCGAAGCTTTTATCCGGGATGCCTTCGTCAGAAAAGAACACGTGTGGGGGGTCTTCTTTGATCTGGAGAAAGCCTTCGACACGACCTGGAAGCATGGAATCCTGGTGAACCTTCACCGCCTTGGTTTTCGCGGCCGTCTACCCATTTTTATTCAGCATTTTTTAGCTCACCGCCAATTTTTAGTTCGCGTTGGTGCTAGTTTGTTTGATTTTTGCCCTCAGGACATGGGTGTTCCCCAAGGCAGCGTTCTGTCCCCTACCCTTTTTTGCATCAAGATCAATGGCATTTTAAATTCAGTTCCTTCTGCAGCTGGCGTCTCTTTATATGTTGATGACTTTGCTTTGTGTGTCCGTGGTAGGTATTTTCCCTGCCTGGAGCGTCAGCTGCAGCTCTGTGTAAACAGTGTTCAACGTTGGGTTTCCTCCAACGGTTTTACCTTTTCCACTGCCAAGTCTGTCTGCATTCATTTTTGTAAACTCCGTGCCCACTTTCCGGAGCCCACCATTCATATTGATGGTTCGGCGCTCCGGGTGGTCCCCGAGGTCAAATTTTTAGGGGTCATTTTTGACCACAAACTTTCCTTTTTACCCCACATCCGGTCCCTTTGTGCATCATGCCTGAAGGCGCTGGATGTCTTACGTGTTGTTGGGCGCACCCAGTGGGGTGCGGATCAGACCACCCTTTTACGTTTATACCGCTCGTTGATTCGGTCGAAACTTGATTACGGATGCATTGTTTATGGTTCCGCTCGTCCCACCTACTTTAAACTCCTCGACACCGTCCACCACCACGGCCTCCCGATCTGTCTGGGGGCTTTTCGTACCACCCCGGTGGACAGCCTGTATGCTGAGGCTGGTAAGCCCCCTCTCTCTCTGCGCCGCCTCAATCTCATGCTCCGGTATGTCACCAAACTGAGGGCGCATCGGGATAACCCTGCTTATTCCACCGTCTTTCAACCTGAGCATGCTCCTTTGTATGATCTTCGTCCAAAGGAGCCTAAACCTCTTTCTCTTCGCCTTCTCTCTCACCTGTCTGCCTCTGCTCTCTCTCTTGCCCATGTTGCCCCCCTCCCCTCTCTTCCAGATCCTCCCTGGACCCTGCCGCCTCTCGACCTTCGTCTCGACCTTGCTGCCTTCTCCAAGTCTTCCACCTCTGATCTCCTTTATCTTCACCACTTCCACGAACTCCTCTCTGGCTATCCTGGTTTCTGCCGCGTCTTCACCGACGGCTCTAAACTTCCTGCTGCTGGTCGAGTTGCGGCTGCAGCCATCCCCTCTTGCTCCTCTCATCCTCTCACTGCCCGCCTCGCCGATCACAGTTCTGTCTTCTCTGCCGAACTTTCTGCCATTCTTCTGGCCCTTTCGCATGCTCGCCACTCTGGTGAGAAAAATTTTCTGATCCTATCCGACTCTCTTTCTGCCCTCCGTGCGCTTGCCTCTCACCGCCTTAACCATCCTTTCCTGGTCCACATTCATGCTCGTCTCTCTCTCCTCCGCTCTCGAAATGTTGATGTTGTCTTTGTCTGGGTCCCCGGCCATGCTGGCATTCCGGGCAACATGCGTGTTGATCGGGCTGCTAAGCAGGCTCTTCAAGACCCCATCCCTCTCTTCCCAGTGCCTTCCGTTGACTTCAAACCTTTCATTTCCTCCTACATCCACTCTCTTTGGCAAGCCCACTGGGACACACTGTCTTCCAACAAACTCCACTCTATTCTTCCTTCCCTCTCTGATTCTATTTACTGTGCAGAACCTGTACGGCGAGATGATGTTGTCCTGACGCGCCTCCGTCTGGGTCATACCCACCTCACCCATTCCTTCCTGCTCCGTTCCGAACCTCCGCCTACCTGTACCCACTGTGCAACACCCCTCACTGTCCAACACATTTTATTTTCCTGCGTATATTTTCGCCATGTCCGTCTACGTCACTTTTCTGCCCCTTCGTTCCCTGCCCTTTTTCGATCCATTCCTTCTTCTGTGATATTCGCCTTCTTACGTACCATCGGTTTTTATTCACGCATTTAAGCTTTCGGTTTTATTGAATGATCCGTTCTCTGTTCACTCTCCTTTACCCTTCTTTCTCTTTTACCGCTGGTTTTCCTTTTTCTACCCCGCCGTGATATAGCCTTAGTTGCTGGCACGGCGTTAAGCCCAAATACCTTCTCCTCCTGCATCCCATTTTCCTCCCTGGAGCTGGGTAGGTCGTCTGGCACCACCACTCGAACTGGGTGGGGACCTGCGAAGCAAAAGAAGAGGGAGAGAGGTCATGCATTCAGCCATTGTCATGCTGGTAAAGCCATGCCACATGCTACTATCCAGTGCTACCTCTCTGTTGTTGCTAAGCCATCTTTGCCTGAGCAACAATCTTCCATACTCTTGCTGGGTTGAGCAATGCTCATGCCTTACACCGTAGCTGCTGTCTCTCTAGCTGTTGAGTCATTGCTCACTCAGCCATCAATGCAGAGAAATGTCACATACCTGCGTTAATAGCCAATTAGGCCCAGCAGTGTTAGGATCTGACGCTTAATGGTTGGTGTCAGCATCTGAAGAATCTTGGCCACCTTTCCGCTTTCAGGTTGTAGGGTCCATTTTTAACCATAGACCCCAAGAATTCCAATTCGCAGAAGTCGGTACTGCTGTGGAGTGGGTAGTACTCCATCCATATGCTGTAAATGTTCTGATGGCCTTTTCAAATCAGTTCCCTCTGCAGCTGGCGTCTCTTTATATGTTGATGACTTTGCTTTGTGTGTCCGTGGTAGGTATCTTCCCTGCCTGGAGCGTCAGCTGCAGCTCTGTGTAAACAGTGTTCAATTTTGGGTTTCCTACAACAGTTTTACCTTTTCCACTGCGAAGTCTGTCTGCCTGCATTTTTGAAAACCCGGTGGACAGCCTGTATGCTGAGGCTGGTGAGCCCCCTCTTTCTCTGCGCCGCCTCAGTCTCATGCTCCAGTATGCCACCAGACTGAAGGTGCGTTGTGATAACCCTGCTTATTCCACCATCTTTCAACCTGAGCATGCTCCTTTGTACGATCTTCGTCCAAAGGAGCCCAGACCTCTTTCTCTCTGCCTTCTTTCTCACCTGTCTTCCTCTGCTCTCCCTCTTGTCCACTTTGCTTGTCTCCCCTCTCTTCCAGATCCTCCCTGGACCCTGCCGCCTCTCGACCTCCATCTCGACCTTGCTGCCTTCTCCAAGTCTTCCACCTCTGCTCCTCTTTATCTTCACCACTTCCACGAACTCCTCTCTGACTATCCTGGTTTCTGCCGCATCTTCACGGACGGCTCTAAACTCCCTTCCGCTGGTCGAGTTGCGGCTGCGGCCGCGGCCATCCCCTCTTGCTCCCCTCATACTCTCACTGCTCACCTCGCTGATCACAATTCTGTCTTCTCTGCTGAACTTTCTGCCATTCTTCTGGCCCTTTCGCATGCTCGCCACTCTGGTGAGAAAAATTTTCTGATCCTGTCCGACTCTCTTTCTGCACTCCGTGCGCTTGCCTCTCACCGCCTTAACCATCCTTCCCTGGTCCACATTCATATTCGTCTCTCTCTCCTCCGCTCTTGAAATGTTGATATCATCTTTGTCTGGGTCCACGGCCATGCTGGCATTCCGGGCAACATGCGTGTTGATCGGGCTGCTAAGCAGGGTCTTCAAGGCCCCATCACTCTCTCTCCAGTGCCTTCTGTTGACCTCCACCCTTTTATTTCCTCCTACATCCACTCTCGTTGGCAAGCTCACTGGGACACACTGTCTTCCAACAAACTCCACTCTATTCTTCCTTCCCTCTCTGATTCTATTTACTGTGCAGAACCTTTGCGGCGAGATGATGTTGTCCTGACGCGCCTCCGTTTGGGTCATACCCACCTCACCCACTCCTTCCTGCTCCGTTCCGAACCTCCGCCCACCTGTACCCATTGTGCACCACCCCTCACCGTCCAACACATTTTATTTTCTTGCTCACATTTTAGCTGTATCCGTCTGCGTCATTTTTCTACCCCTTCATTCCCTGCCCTTTTTCGATACATTCCTCCTTCTGCGATACTCACCTTTTTACATGCCATCGGCTTTTATTCCCGCATTTAAGCTTACTTCTGTGCCATTTTTCCCCCTTGTGGTTTTACTGAGTGACCCGTTCTCTGTCCTCTCTCCCTTACCCTCCTTTTCCTTACCGCTGCTTTACCTCTTGTGTACAGCCGTGATATAGCCCTAGTGGCTGACACGGCGTTAAGCCCCAATACATACATACATACTTGCTGGAGCTTCATCCCCCATGGAGTGAGAAGGAACCTGGTTAGCCTGCACTCTGTGCATGCGCAAAAGCGGTGCAAGAGGTCTGCAATTCCAAGTGTTGGCCTGGTGCAGCAAAGTTATTTACCCCAAGAATTAGTTTTGGGCAGACAGTATTTTTTCCAGTGGACAGGCTTTTTTACAGCTGAAAATCATGGATCTGTGGACAGTTCCCATACCTGCAATATCCTGATGGCCAAAAGTTCATCATGAGCTGTCTATAATACAGTTTGTCTCAGTCTCTCAAGTACCACTAGTTGTTTCATCAGTTCTTGCTCAGTTTAGAAGAAATGGTATAGAACTTGTCCTTGTAGAGAAAAGTAGTAGGGTTTAGCAGGATCTACAGGTTGTTGTGCTGCCTTTTGCAATTCTTAAGTGTAGAGTGCTGTTGTTTCTTGCTGACAAGGGAGGTAATGTTTTGGTGTTTGAGTTGTCAAGTGTTTAGACCCCTTACTCAGCTGTTTTGCTTGGCTGCGAGTGATTGCAGACTTGCAGTAACGTTCTGTCAGTGGAGAAGGCACGCTCGCTGGGAATTCTGGCACACCGACACATTACCAAGTTATCAGGTTGGTGACAGGATTTTTAATGACAGAGAAAGTTTGGAGTCCCGTGTACAATGGGGTGTTCACTGGTACGTTTGCTAATAGAAAAGTTGCCACCCGCCTGCCAAATGAGATGCATTTCTGGAACCGTCCAGTGCAGTCAAAGGACCTCACAACGAAGCTTGGGGTCTTGCTGTGGTGGCACCGGTGTCCGGTAGAAATTAGATCAGTTGCTAGCAGAGGTATTCTGGGTAGATTGGCAAGTGTCCGAATTTGTCATTGCTGCTGGTACTACAAAAAACAGAAACAGCATCGTCATTGTCATTTGAAGTCTCGAGTGCTACATTCGCAGACTGTTTGGAATGCTTTTGTGTTAACATACTCTCTTGCTATATGTCCAATACCATGGCATTTAAAACACCTTCGAGAATCTGTGTAGGGATGGCTGGTTTGTCGCCGTTCACCTCTAGGACTGTGATTCTGAAGAAGGGGTCTGGAACTTGGACTTCGATGGGCTTTAGAAGAGGGTGGTCCAGTCTTTGTTTCAGTGTCAGCCTTATCTCTGTGATCAGTCTGCGTCGAGTCATGTCATTGTGGAGAATTTAGCCTATGTATTTTTGTCTGCACTGCTGAAGCATACAAAGTACTGTCTGTCATCTAGCAATGCTTCGTTATGTACTAGCCTGTATGCCTTGGCATGCTCAATCAGGTCATTACAATTTCTAGATCGTCTTTCCCTCAGAAAAAAATGCTAGGTCTTTTGACACACTTTCCAATATTTGTTCTCTCAGAATCAAATCAAGTCAACTGTCATAGTCTGTTGTGTTGTCAGCTAGTGCTATCCACCTTTCTGCTAAACCCTTCACAGTGGTAAAGAAGGAGTACATAGCTTCATCCTTTTTTGGTCTTGCTGAACAAAAACGTCTTGGAACTCTTCATCTGTGTATGGAAACTGCTGAAGGAGGTGTTTCTTAACCGTCTCATAATCAGCAGGACTGCTGGCACAAAGGGCATGGTACAGACATAAAGCATCAGCTTGCAGTGTAGTAGATAAGTACGATGGCCACATGCCTGGACCCCACCGCAAAGAATTGGGATATGTTTCAAATCTGTATAATGTAGAACCAGTATCCTCAGTATCTTCCTTAAACGTGGGAAGTTTAGGTATAAATTGTTTCTGTACATTGATAACATTAGCATTATCACTGTTTGCACAGTTTGAGGAACTGCTGCTGCTTGCTGAGCAGTTAAATTTTATATCCTTATTGCAAAAGCTCATTCTGGTTCTCTTTGGCTGCTAAAGTTTTCCTCTCTTTTTCTTTTTCTAAGGCTTTCTAGCTATTCTTCTTCTCTAGTTGCAAAAGCTTCCTTCTCTTTCTCTGTCTTTCTGCCATTTTCTCTTTAATTTTCTTCTTCTGTTTAGGTATTCTGTATATATAATTTATCTATCAAACTGGTCCAGACTATCTTGATATGTTTCTGTATTTCCTCAGGAGTTGTATACCCTAAACCACCAGCTTGTTTAGGAAGTGTGGATACATTTGGAGGATCCATTTTACCCCCACCCTCCCAAATAGGCTTACTTGCACTTACAGGAAACTCACAATTTACTTATTCAAGTTCGTAATTTACACTCTTTGATGGCAAGGTTTTGTACATAAATTCAACAGAAAAAATTAGTATTTCTAACTGCAGACCTTCTTATTACAATCAGTGAGGAAAAATACATCTTAAAATACACAAAACACACCAAATCAGTGCATACAAATTACAGACGCACAAAACATAACAAAAATAGACAAGCATCACTACCTCTGACTATAAACTAAAGAAATGCAAGTTAAAAACGGAATAGCCCAGTTCCCAAGCTAAATTAAATGATAGACGACACAGAATGCCGACGGTTTCAGGGAATTACCCTTTCATCAGGACAACACAAACACAGAGGCAAAGATAAGGGAGAAACAGATGAGGACAAAGCAAAAAAAAACCCAGGCACTTAGCTGGGTGAAGTGGAGGGAAGTAGAAAGTCTGGCGGGGTCAAACTGCTGGAACAGGGTCAACTTACAGATGGCTAGCAAGTGAAGTCATGCATACAGGCTCATCACACCCAACCTCTGCGGTCGTGGCCAATTGCATGGCAGGTAGTGGGGGAGGAGAGTGAGGGAGGGTGTTGTTGGCAAAGGTTAGTTACAGAGCGATTTGGTTACTAAAGGAAAGTGAAGATAGAGGTAAAAAGGAGAGGGATTAAAAGAAGGTGAAAGTAGGTGGTTAAGGGAGAGAGAGAGCCAAGTGTGTATGTGTTTGTGGGGGGGGGGGGTAGGGGGCTTAGTGTTTTTAGGTTCAGTCCTGCGAGTGCCAAAGTGGGAGATGAAGTAGGCCTCCATATTCTTGCAGTCAATGCTGTCACCATTCATCTGCCACATGGCACAAATCCTCATGTTATTGGTGTGTGTGTTGAAATGTTGCCTGACATTGCAAAATGTAATATTAGGACCACATTCACACTGATGATCCAAATCACATATAAGACTTCGCAGAATGGTGACAACAACAGGACAGGGCGGATCGATAGCCTCATCCAGTCCACATACCCCACACACCAGAGTGGGGATAACCTTGGCCAGACTGCCTGCCACATGAAAGAGTGAAGATAACCTCGGCCCAGTTCTTTCACCAGGGTTCATCACTCTTGGGTAACACATCAAGTTATCCTCATAAAGTCTTAAGTGATTTCTTCACATCTGTAATTGCATCAATGCATCAGTTAGCTTTAACACCTTACTTGGTTTTGCAGTTGTCAATCATAGCACAGATTCATTTAATAATGGAGGAGTCACACAAAGAACATGCTGTTGTTGCACACTCAAAACTGGGCTAATGTCCCCTGGTCACATCGCCCCAGCTGTCATCAATTGCCCGTCTTTAGACGTCGACAATTATCAAATACTCAGCTACGTTTCTAGGTTTTGTCTCTTCAACTGGGGTTGCAGTGGTAAAAAAACCTACATAGAACTGAATCCCTATATGTACAATGCTATATTTTTATATACATGTAAGCACCAGAACTTACACCCCCCCACCAAAAAAAAATCGTTCCTACCATCCGTCTATGTGAAAGGAAATAACACAGTCTCTGCTCCTGCGGTTACAATGCACAGACGAGGGCGCACGCAGGCAAGCAGATGTGTAACATCCCTTCCTAGGCTTCTGTAGGATAACTGCAGAACTCGTCGGACTGTAAGATTCACCATCCGTTCCTACCTCTTTGTCGTCTCTTAGTCGTCTCCCATCAGCAAAAGTCTTCCTGTCGTTTCATACTCATGCCAGGTTGAATGAGGCTCATCCCTTACACTGTGGCTGCTGTCTCGCTGTCGAGTCATCGCTCACTCACCTATGTCAAGGTCAAAGTATCGCACTCATGCATCTACGGTCACGTTCCTACTTCAACACTGAAACACATTCACACACATAGCATTACTACCATGTCACTGATCTGTAAATGTAGCCAGCTTATAGGACTGACTAGACTGGCCAAGTGAGAGAAGGGGAGGAGGAAGGTTATCGCAGGATTTTGCTTCCTCACAGCTATTTGGAATGGGCCATTGTGCCTTTGCTTGGGGGATAAGCACTATATTAGCCTGGTAAGTATGTTTTAATTAAACACAAGAGCAAACATTTCGTTTTTGATATCCTAGCTTGACTAGAACACCACAGTCACCGTCTTACTGTCTTTCATCAAGACAATAATAATAACTGATGGTGAAGCTCTTGACGCTGCAATAACTCGGAACGGGTACTCTGACAAAATATCCAAACCCAAATGAGGTGGAAAAATAGAGGAGGAACAGAGTGGGTAGTTGAGAGGTTTGCAATACATGATACATCATGTACCCATGTAAGCAATATGGAACATGGAATATGCTTGCACTCAAATCCACATACATGTGTAGGCATATTCATACATACAAAGTGTTTTACTCTGTCAGTAAAATGAATGATAAATCTAATTAGCTGCCTAAAATTCTTCAGTTATTGCAATTAATCTCCTGTGGGTTATTATGTTTGAGTTTTTAATACTGTCTAGGTAATAATCTTGCTCCCTCATTGGTCTCACCCAGAAACTGAAACCTTTTACACTAAGAGAATGATGCAAGCAGTTGGTGATGGTGCACTGCACAACATTGAGAACATACAGGGTACAGTTGTTTTGCCGAATTACCATCTCGCCCATGAACCCTTGGAGATGTATAATGCACTATATTATAATATTGTATAATATACAACTCCATGCATCAACCAGTTCACCCACCCGATGGGTCGTTTCGCCTACACGCCTCTATTGTTTTTCCCACTCATGGAAGTCGTTTCGCCCAGTTTTGACCGTAAGAAACTTTATTTGCTTCAGAGAGCCCCTGCGCTGACACACTACTGGGGTGGGGGGCGGGGCCGCTGGTGACACAGTCAGCCATTAGACTTTTGGGTCGGGCTTGAACTCGCTGGCTTTGATATAGAGGCCAACAGGTAGTAAAACATTTAATCAAGTCTTTCCTCTTATATGCTCAACTGCATACGTCACAGCATCCTGACTGCCAGGCAAGGGCTTCTAACAGCAGTGCATTGTCACCATCTTGATATGGGCTGTTCTCTCTCTCTCCCTCTCTCTCTCTCACACATGCACACACAATCACTTTTATATCAAGCAGTCTATCAGCCTGAACACTTGTTCTAGATGTTTATATATTTAAAAAAATTAATTTGGGCTTATCCTTAGAGCCAGTCAGCCTGACACAGTCAAGGTGTTGCTGTGCCATCTCAGTCATCACAATGGCACTCCAGTACCCACCAGCATTGCCTACCTCTCTCACCAGCTGCAGGACAGTGCACAGTGGAGGGTAGAACTGACGTGTGCAAAGACCAACAACCTCAAATCGTATATCGTACAAAACTGGTCATTTCCGTCCCTCTGTTAGATATGAAGTCGAAAATGGATGTTGGACGTAATATTTATTGCCAACTTACCTTTGTTAGGACCATTTTGACTCTCTAGATTTTGTGTCGACATTTCCCGTTTCTCAGTGAACATCTTTGCGAAAAAGAAGTCTGCTAACCTTTTTTTCCGCTCGACCGGGAAAAGTCGTATACTGCGCAGAACCAACCACTTTCATTGATCAGTGGTCGGGTTAAGGGAGGAGGTCACTTATATAGTAAATGGTCTCCGTTGAAATATTTTGGTTGTATGCTGGAGGAGGCCGTATATGGGAAGGTCTTATAAGGGAGGTTTTACTGTACTTTATTACATGTTTCTCTCGCCGTTGGCCTCTCCATCAAATGCAGCGACTCAACACCCACCCCTAACAAGCGGTGGGCTGTGGGTGAGCTGGTTGGGTGAAACGAAGATTGGCGAAATGACAGACCCCCTGAACAATACAGAGACAAACTGATGTGATGATGCAGAAGCTGAAGACTTTGTTGGGAGTCTTCTGAGTGTACACTGCAGAAGGTACAGCAAGCTCTCTCAATGTACACATTTACATGTCTTTTAAAACTTCAGACCCCACCCCTAAATTAATCAGTTCTAACTGCTACCTCTGCTGCCTAACCTAGCTCCTCATTGGCCATCCCAGAGAAACACCCTCAACCCCACCCTTCTGTTTTGCCCATTTTGTTGCATTCCTGGCCCCTTTACCCTTTATCACTTCCCTTGCTGCAGATGGCCTCCTGACCCTGATAGTTTCATTATCGCTCCTTAGTAAACATTGTGGGTGTCAGTCAACTGGTGCCAGACTTCCCCTGTTTCCATTTACCATTTAATTGATCTACCCGTGTACTGTCCACCCCTTACTGATTAGTAGCTATAGCTACTAATAACCTTTTAGGCACCCCACCCACCCACCCACCCACAAAATCATAATAATTAAATAAACTGGAACTGATAAAAAAATCAGTCAGCTGACATGCTTGTCAAGTACCATTCATTTGCACATCTAATTCATGTGCACAGGCTACTTAGCCAATAAACCCAACCAGTTGTTCTTTCTTTTGCAGTGCTATTTTTTTTCTGTAGAGTTTGGACTCTGCAAACAGGACGGACAGTTGCGTGCTTATGGAGCTGGTCTCTTATCCTCTGTTGGGGAGTTAAAGGTATCCTGCTAAATAATTATATAAAGAACTAAATAAATTAATGTAAGTTCTTTGGTGATAGAAGTTTCTGGTCAACATTTTTAGGGACCAGCAAAAGTTTGCCAACTCACCTGGCTTAGTTCCTTGGGTAATGCATATAGTCATCATCTCAGAGGGATGGGTACAGTAAAAACTAAAGTGTTGTTATATCCACTTCTAATTGCTGTATCTTTTGATAGGAAACTCATAGACTGATTCCAGTTGCTTGCTGTTGATTCCAGTTTCTTGCTGTATCAACTTCCATCTGCTTCTGCTTAGAGTAAAAACTAACACAAGAGATTTATCACATTCTTCATACTGGTTAGAAACAGGAAATGAATCTTCTTTCTTCCCATCCTAAAAAGTTCACTGCAAAACTAATAGGAGAGGTAGATCATGTCATTCATTTGTCAGTATTTCTTTAGGTGTATTATGTACAGTCAGCACACAATCACTCAATTTGTAATTGCAACTACCCACTAGTACACATTATAGGAGAATACTGTGGAGCAGTTTAGTGCAAGTGAAAACAGGAAAGGTTCTGTCTAAACAATAATGTTATTTTGTCCTGGATGTGACTGGTTGGTGCCAGCACTGGTTTCCTCCTGCTTACATCATTGTTTCAGTAGAGGAGAAAGGTCACTGATTGGCACACATGTAGTCTGTTTACATCTCTTTAGTCAGTAGACACAGATAGGGACAATGACAAAAGGCAATCAAGAAATAAAAATACAAAATCCGTCGCTTACTGTTGCATAAAGTACTGCAGAGAGATAAAAGAAAACAACATTTTTTGTAACAGTTTGTTGAGAAACCGAGTTACTTTTTCATTGTTTACATCTCTATGCCGAGTCTGTGGTCCACAGAAAGAGAAAGTGACATCGATAGATGGTAATCTGGAGTGAAACAAGTGCAAAACATTCATTCTTCCTGTGTGTGCAAAAAGTATCACAGAAAGATAGGTGATATAATTTGTTTGAAAGAAAATACAGTTATACTTTAACTGTTTCAGTGTGTTAATCTTTGTAGTCAGTGCTCCCCAGCTAAAATAGGCATCTACTACACAGCATGTCAGTCTACATAAGGGAATTTAGTCCTGGACGTATCAGGCAGATGCTCTCATGCACAGGTTCCTTCCCATGACTCCATGTAGCTATAACCCACAACAAGAAAAAGCTTTGAAACAGCAAAACCAAAATGGTGAGCTCTATTTCTGGACAGTGTTTCTGCCAAATAAATGGCAGATTCTATTTTTTAACATTTCTGGAGGGGAGCAACGGTTCTAGGAGGGGGTGGGGTATTAGGAAGGGGTGGACTGCTGTATTCAAGAAATTAAGAAACTATAAGCACTGTTCGGGTCTGCACATTGTATCTTGGCAACAACAGTTTCTTTCCTGGACAACAAGATCTGTTACATCATCTGATAGCCTACTCACCTCTGTATTCTAAAAAGGCACTAAGTCTCTTTTAAATCCAAGACAATGAAGAACAGCATCCCATTTTAGCAATTTCTGCAACTTAAACAACTAAGTAGTGATGATGAAGACTTCCTCCAACAGACTTGATGTCATAATTCTTCCAGTCAGGAAGTCCAGAAACTCCTGTCAACAAAGCCATTGAAAGAGTCAAAGGAATTTCCCGCTCTCAAGCCCTCTCGTCCTCCCAAATAAATAGAACATCCAACTGTAAGTCCTTACTTTGGAGCACCACCCCCACAACGTTTTGGTGAAGAACATTCTGCTATGAAGTTTTCACATTCTACAGCATGATCCAGACTTGTCCAAAGTGTAAAATTAGTCTACATGATCACCTGGTACACTGGCTCAGCATACAGACGACCAATTGTGAATCATTTTAATAGCTTTGGGCACACATTTCTTCTTATGAAAGTCGCACCAGTCCATTCAAATTCAACCTCCGATGTGATTTTGTTTGCTGTGGCTATTTAATATTTAAAAAAGGGCTTTAAGAATTACTTTTTGGGGGGGGGGGGTAGGAGGGGAAGAATTTGTTGATGTGAGAAATAAGTGTTATCCAGTGAGCCTTATTTTATGAAGTGGTATTGTGAAGGCTTTAATTGTAAAAATTATAAAGCTATATATGCATTAAAAACATAGAATCATGGTCCACAATCTTTAATGAGATCTTAGATGGATTGAAGAAAAGGAAAAGATATCAACATTTCAATCCCTATGTCCTGTTCTTGTGTCCATCCATCTGGGCCTACAGCTGAAATCAACACTACTCAAAAGGAGCATCTCCAAAGATCTTAAACACTGTAGACATTTTTTAAATTGTCCCAGCATCGAAGTAGGAATAATATCCAAGACATTTCCTGTTTTTTGGGGTGGGGTGGGGGAGTAGGTAAATCAAAGATCATGTTCTATCAAAGATCATCCCTGCATCAATAAAAAAGAAGTTTGGAGCCATACTTAAACAGGTTTTCTTGTAATTCTATAATTGTACATCTGGGTACAAATAGGTATAAAACAATGCATGTCATATTAGTGTATGATATGCTTATAAGGCTTCCTTCTCTCCCATTGGATATAGGTTCCTAACCTTGAAAACATATATATATATATACATAAAATGACATCTCTCTCTGTAGCCATCTCTTGTATAAATGTATAATAACTATTTCTATCTTGTGAATTAGGCTTTTGACTTCAAGTCTGTGCAGTTACTATCTTTAAATAATTGATATCATTTGAAGGATGTAGTCAGGTTCTTGGGTTTCTCATTGCTTTTAGTTGTTAGGTAAGATAGACATCTCAGCTGTTTGTGTTTCAAATGTGGTTCAGCCAATGCGTCTTCCATAGTAAGGTATTGTACTAATTACAGGCATTACTATTTTTAGGTTCTCTTTAAGCCTTGTACAAAACATATTTTATAAAAGAATGTTGTACATCTGTAGTCTTTAGCAAGACCATAAGTAATAGAATATGTCCCTATAGTTGGTGCCATCTATAAATTGTGCAGTGTATCTCCTTGAAACATATAATTAAAACAAAATTGACAAAAATAACCATGAATATGACAACTTCAAGTCAATGATCTTGAATTGTCTGGTTAAATCACTCACATACTCCAACATATTTACCTTTTAACCTTGTTTAAATTCCTGTTACACAGCATGCCCTATCGGAAGGATCTGAAAAACGTCCATTTGAGCCATTGTTGACATGTAAACAGGAATGTCTAATAACAACATTTCAAGATGTCTATTTCTTCACTGACTCCTTTGAAGATGCCAAAGAGAAGATGAGGTATGTTATTGAAAACAGTTCTGTTTCTCCGTTGCTCTTGTAGAATACAGTAGTAGTAAACATCAACAGTTTGTCAGGTGATTATGTTCGGTGTGTGTGTATGCGTGTACAACCACACCCCGTGCATGTTTTCTGTGTGCCCACCCAGAACCTCCCTCCCCATGATTCAGAGGGATGTGTGTGGGTTTGGGCATGTGAATATGGTGTTGATTTTTGTTGTTGTTGTTTAGTTTGCACAAGAGACTTTAGTAGTTATTTTGCAAGAAACACTAGATATGAAAATTACCTTCTTCATATTCATTATAAGTATATATACACCATGCTACTTTTCTGGTGTTTTCCTTTTACAGACAATTTGCTGCAACCATCAGGAGGCCATTCGCTGTACGTTACAATCCATATACACAGTGTGTTGAGGTGCTAGACAACACTCGACGAATTGCCACTGTTGTCAGTGAGCTGAGGGGTGACTTGTGTATTGTTAGTGAAGCTTTACGTCGGGTACAGCTACTGGAACATTTCTCTGATGTCATTAAGGGCTAAATACATGCGTGATTTGCTGCTACCCTGGACATATGCTGTGGGTACAGGTGTTTCTTATGACTAGGATAAATGAGTTTACTCGATACAGCGTTCACTGGTCAAATCATGTTTATAATTATTCCCAGAAAGTAGATCTTTACTCGATATGGCATTCACTGGTCAAATATGTTTATAATTATTTCCAGAAGTAGATTTTCTTTATTAAGGAGGTTGTCATACTGGTTTATCCTTTCCCCCATTTGATAAATGTTGGCATGCAAAATGCAGTGGATGAATAGGATGGGGTTAGGAGAAGAGTACTTAACCAGTGTTGATTTATAATAAAAGGAATGTAGATTCCTCTCAACTGAGAGTTTTTTGGTTTTCAAAAATTTATGGTAGTAAAGAAGTTGCTTTCTGTTGGTGTTGGTTGCTTACCTTTTTACCCCCCCCCCAGCTTTGACACTCCAGCCTGCCAACAAGTAAAATCTAGTAACGCTGAACCTTGATCAGTTGCTGCCCTAACTCACCATTCCCATAATCTCTCTGCATGTAGAATCCTTCAATTGGTATTTACTGTCTAAATAAGAACCCAGTTCTTTAAGTACACCTCCCCTTCCAGCTCCTCATTAACCTCACTAAAATATAAATCTACAAGATATAAATCAGAATCCCTTCAACCCTCGGTGCTGGTTCCAACACCTGTGTTGTTACCTGTGAAACTGTTTTCTGTGTATTGTATGTTGTGTCCATCATGAAGGGGTAAAGCTCAGAAATGTTGACTTCTTGTTTTTTGACCTTTTAGCCTCAGCCATACACTATTTTTACTTTCCCCACAATGTCCCATGATTTCATGGCTGCAGGAGGGCGTAGCTATACAATAAGTTGCATTCTGATTACCAGTCATCCTATTCTGTCATACAGACATTAGGGAAGTAATATAATCAGAAAAGAAGTGTTGTTGAACAGAGGTGACCAGGGCACCAGCAGTCAGTTTTCAGAAAGTAGGACAGATTTGTTGTCCTGTCAACTTTATGGGAAAGAACAGTCAACTCTAAACATATCCATGTGACAGCAAGCAGCTCAACCAGCATGTCAGTCTTAACTCTTTGACCCCATTGCTCTAGGCTAAATTGCGGCGAGCCTGCCGACCCTTGCGTCAGCACAGCTAGCTAAATTGCGGCAACTTTAAAATCTCCCCGACGCGTTCAACGGTATAAGGGAAGTAAAAACTTGGTATCATTGTAAAGCTCTATCATCGGTTGTCTCCCCTGCACTGTCTAAATGAGTTTCGGAAACAGTTTCGGCTTGCCAAAACGGAAGTAGACCTACACTTAAACGTTTGTAGGTCTACTTCCGTCGTTCACATTTTGTGTGTGCGATGAGTGACTATGTTTGGGACCAAATAGTAAGTAGTATTGAATACTTTAATTGTTTCCTTTGTGATGCAGAAGAATAGATCTTTCTAAATATGTTAAATATATTACTGGGAGTGTGGTAGTTTTTAATTGGCAGCTTTTTCAAGACGTGTAAATCTATTCGGCCTCAACGGTTTCTTTTTTTTGCGGGTCCCTATGGGCTCAAAGAGTTAAAGACTAGACCATTCAGAACCATTTTAGAGAAATGAAACTGCATTCAAGACAACCTGCCATCCGACCTGTCCTAATACAATGAGCTCATCATACTGGAAATCTGACTTATGCCAGGCATCATCAGACGTGGATAAGACAGGGGTGCACTAGCGTTTTGCCCACTGATGCCTGGTCCTTTTACAGAATCTATGGGTGGAAACAACATAGAGCATTACCACAATGCCACCGTGAGGAAGCATGATAGCTTTCGCTTTATGCTCTTCATGGCATCTGCTGGAAAAAGGTTGAATCTGAGTCCTGAAATTTCCAAGAACTATCGTCGGGTGTCCAATCTGCCCTTTGTCTCCAATCTTAGAGTGCATTGTGGCTTCTTAAGGTGGTCCTTATGCTGGGAAAGCTCAGCACACTCTGACTGGAGAGAAAGGGTGGATTGCTATGGCCAGGACAGTTCTGTTCAGCATGTACACTCAACATCTCGGTTTCCCAATCAACACAGTCTAAGTCCTAGCACTTCTATGCCAATGACTCTCATTTGTACCTGCTGATATTCCAGCTTTAACTGGTGTGATGTCCAGCTTCATTGGTTCTATAACAGACTGGATACTCCCCCACCCCCACAGCCACACACACACCAAAAAAAGAAATAAGGAAAGATTAACAAGTCAACATTTCTCAAAGTATTTACTTGCACCAAACTTTAACATTTACTTGCACCTAGGACATATGTCTTTAGCTGAGTGAAGCGTATTTGCTGGAACATAAAATTTTAAGAGTTCGCATGGGGGCACCTGTAACAGGTTGTGGCAGTCTTATAGTCAATGCGCCTTAGCTAAAGACAGCCAATGCAGCTCTCAAAGTAGGAGAGAAATTTGATCATGGTTAAATTTTGTGTTTAGGGTCAAGTCAACTGTACAGTTAAGGGTTCTCTGGAGCTTATCTATATGCCTGTGAGGGGCAACAGCTTAAAGAGAAGTGCAGTATTCCATGAACCAAAGATGTGAGGAGAGTCTTTGTAGCATATCCATTGTCAACTAATGTCTGATGGAAGCAATCCTATGTAATTCACGGTATTCTGCTGGAAAATTTTATCAGTGTATTTTCAGAGATAAGCGGGCATCAAAGAAACACCAACGTTGTGGACAGAACAAGAACAAGAAATTTCTGTGTGCATGTGATGGGAAAGACAGACTGATGAAATTAAATCAGATAGTGGCTACAGGATAACAAAAGTAGAGGCTAGGATAGAACCCTGTGGAATGCACGAGAGAAGGTACACCTGCTCCCTACCTTTCAGATTGTTTCAGTTTTTCCCATTCTATATTTACCGTACTGCATTTGAAGATTCATCTGTGACGTGACGTATATTTCAATCTGTTGTTTTTGTGCAATAGAAATGACTTTTAGCTGTCCCCACATTTTTGCCACTGAAAGAGGATGGTGCCAGATTTCAGATACTAGGCTGCATCACTTGGTTGTGGATTAAGTTCTCTTTTTACTTCTTCATCAACTGTTTTGCTGCTATGAATATCCAGCAGAAACCTGAGTACTGTTTTCCTTAGTTTAAATAGTTGAAACAGAGTTTATATACGGCTGTGTGTGTCTCTTTTGTCTTGAACTCAAATGTAATGTGCACTATTACTGCTAGTGCTCTTTGTGTAACAGAATGTGTCATTAAAAAGGCTGATCTTGATTAACCAACCTTTTCGGGAATAAGCAGAGCTGACATTAGCTTTGCATCTAGTAATGTGTGTGCCTACCAATGACCCTTCTTACCCAAAACCTTTATTAATTAAAAAAAATGGTTATGGCTTGTTGCTTGGTCAAGATTCCTCCTCTAACAGTGTGTTTTTCAAGGCAAAGCAAATGATATGTAGAGTGCAGTCCATCTAACACAAGTGTGGATTACACAAGAAATTGGTTAGCATGCCTCCATTCTGAGCTTCTGACCAGTGTGGTTCTGTTTCTCATTACAAATGAGCGATTTACAACATGCAGTTTAAGGTTAGACAACTCTAACTTCAAGTGCCACATCATCATAATCATCTGGTTAGTGTATTGTATTGTAACAGATAATTACATTCTTTGTGAATTGTGACCCTTGCAAACTGTTCACTGAGGCTGTGGGGAGGGAGGGGGAGAAGAGAGGCATCATGCAAGTGAAAGGCACAATAAATTTATTTCTGAACTTGCGAACCGACTTCTGAACTGTTTGCCAAGAGCATGTGTGGTGCTAGCATGATATGACCACCCAGGTGAGAAATTACAGTTAACACAAGGCTTTCTCGAAAGCATTGGAAGCTGAGTCATCAACTGTCATGATTTTAAAAGTCCACACTACATAATGGTAGAGAAAACTGATCGGGGGTGAAATTGTGGACTGTAAATGAAAACACTTAAGAGAAGATATTAGAAGAAAAAGGTGCAAAATGGGTTAAGACCGTACCTAACCAGAAATACCAGGCAAAGAGCTACACTTCCGGCTAGCATGCTGCCACACACTTCAACTGAACACAGAAATCAGTTGAGTATCACCATTGACAGATTGATGCTCTACCCTCTTCTGCCACCTCATTGAAGCAAGACACCATCTATCGAATCAGTAAACGAACTCTGAATTCAGTCAAGGCCAAAAACCACTTGCTTGTGTAGGCAGTAGTTTCTTATATGGCTGAGTGGGTTTTGAATAACTGCATGGTGTTCACCTAAACTCCAGCTGTTCTGCCTCTCTTCATGCATCTTGGCCTCAGATCAGTGCAGAGTTTATTGGTTACAAATCTTTTAGTCAATCTTTCTTGGGTTCCTCTTGTTCCCTTGTGAAAACTCATTGTCACTGTATTTATTTCTATATTTTTTCATTTTTTTCCGGGAGGGGAGTTCACTGTCGGTTCTCTCATGCCTTAAGTGTGTTTTTTAATAGTGGAACCCAACAGAAGCCCAGCCAACTCTCTTCGAGTCATAGGAAATACCGCATTTTTGGCATATTATCCATCAGATACTTCAGAAAGTGCATTCTGATACTTTAAAACCTTTTATTTAGACCTAAAACCATGACTTTCGTGGTTAGGGGTGGCTATGCGGGGTTTCGTATGCACGGCAGACGATAACAGTACCGACACAAATCTGTAAAATGTAGGTACACAAGCGTCGCTTTTTACCATATTATGCATCAGATACTTCAGAAAGTGCATTCTGATGTTTGATATACCGTTAAAACCTTTTATTTAGACCTAAAACCATGAGTTTTCGTGGCTATGCAAGGTTTCGTATGACCGCTCTCTTCTGTATGCAACCTGGCTGCACTATGTCAACCCTTACTATGAAGAAATCTCGTCGAACCTGTTGCGTACGTCAGTGTACTGTAATAAGCTACAAGTACCCATCTTTGTCCTTCCATTGATATCCCCAAAATGACAACAAATCAAGAAACTGTGGCTGGTGAAAATTCGCAGAGACGAAGGATCCTTCTTTCAGATGAGTAGCGCTGTCAACACCGACTTCAAGAGTTTGCTGTGCTACAAGATCCCGGTGCAGTCATTTTAATTGTATTTACTTCCATGGCCATCTAGAAATCAGAAGTAATAATACAATTATCTTTTTCTTAATTTTTGGTGAAAATTAACACAGAAGAACCATGTACATCACATTCACAGTGATCACTATGAGTCGTTACAAGTCTGAAGTCATTGGTGTGTATGAGATGAAATAAAATTCCAGTGCTTGTGATTAGACATCAACATTTATCAATAACAGCATAATTTCTCGATCTGCAGGTTTAAGGAAAAAAAATGATACGCTACAATTTGCCTTTCCCTGATCTAAGCTGTTAAATAACTATATTGAGTGGTGAAGAATTATAATGGCACACATCTATCAGTCTGGAGTGTAAAACACTAATTCTAGCAATTGCCAAAATTTATACAGGAAAACAGCATTATGAAGTAGAAAGGAAAAAAATCCATCTACTTCTTCGTCCTGGCTTAAATGTTAAATAAACGAGCTGTTGGTGGAACTGTAGAAATGACTATCAAATAATGCATAATGTATGAAAAAAGCTATACACTGATTGAGCAGCATACAAGACACAAAATTAGCAAAATACAACAAACAGGTTTTTCATCACCTACTTAAACTTTCAATTTTCAAAATCAGCATAGCTGTGGTGGTTATTTAGAGGGACAGTGCTTCCACCTTGCAGTGATTTCGCACTATGGGGGATGGGGTCCTATTACTGTCCTCTGCACTGAAAGAACCACCAGACTGATAGCTGCAGTAAGATGTCAGTGCAGACAGGCAGTTTAATGTGCGGGGAAATGGCCAAATGGAGTTTGCACAATGTTTAACTCCAGGAAATAATCCTTGGCCACACCAGGATTTAAACCAGAAACCTTCCATCTGCTAGTCCGCAGCTCTACCAACTGAGCTAACCAGGCCCCCTAGCATAGCACTTAGACTTTAAGACTTTATAGTAGGCTGGCCCTCACTTCAGTCATACCTAAATTAAAATTCTTCCCTGCCAAATTCACCACCTCATTTTTACCATGTAATAACTTGGTCTTTGTACTGTTACACATACATTTATATAATAGTAGTCATAAAAAATGTTTAAAGTGTACTTTTATGCAGAAAAATCTTTGCTATCATTAACCTTTCGGCAGTGCTACACAGATCTATGAACGAGACATTTGTCGACTTATCATGCACATTAAATACGTATTTCTCAGTGAAATACAGAGCATTTGTATCTATGATTGCTTCTTTTTGGACAGAATCTCCGCTGTATGCTTCAACTTGTGTGTTATTGTCTTTAGATTACTGTATGCAGTTGACATCAATGGGAATGACATTGATAGTGTCTGTCCATGTCAGCACACAATTATAGTCGTACGTGGTTGAAGTTCAGTTACCTGTATACACCTTGGTCCATCAACTACGCAGAGCCTTCCAACAAACTTTTATATTACACATGCAACCCAAACTCTGAAACGCAGAATGAATCTTGGAATTATTAGTTGGAGAAGCAATCCAAGGCTGCTTGGGGTCTTTGCACAAATTTAACCCATTCTTGTTTTTTGGGGTCTGCAGAAAAGGAATGTAACTATAACACCATCAGCATAAGTGCACATTCTCCAACACCACAGCACAACCTCGTCTTTTGCTTTTGGGGTCTGTTTTCTGCACTAGATGCATATATGGCAGTGTTGAGTATAGTCTGGTAATACACAATCATGGCATCACATGATCTCACTTCTGCTTTTTGAGTTTGACCAGGCAATCTTTTCTGAAAATAAATATAAATTAACTACATGTACTCAGTTTTTTGCAAAGGAAGAACGCAATGTCATTTTACTCACTCATTTACATCGAAAACAAAATGTTGTCTTTGATCCCAGTACCTTTTTAAGAGTGACAGAGTATCACAACAGGGAGTTTTTCTCATGGCAGCGACTCCTGATGCTCATTATTTTATCCACACATTTTCCTCTCCACATTTTAAAACTTTGTGTAGAGTTGGGAGTTAGTGAAGCAGGTTAGTAGGGTTAGGGAGGGGGTAGAGGTGTGCTGAGAACTAACAATTACGATTATGACGTTTCAGCCTCTTACAGGAGGGCGGGGGGGG
>SMGT01004692.1:66958-82184 GCA_004794575.1 Lanistes nyassanus
GGGGGGGGGGGGGGGGGGGATGCAGAGAGGGTAATCATGAGAGGTCTACCCTGTCATTTTTATGTGATGGACGTAGCCATCATGGAGACAGCCTGGCCCCCAAACACTCACAGGGCGGCTGCTGGTGCGCACTATCAGATATCATGCAAAGCGGCACTAGCGAACTGTAGCAGTGATGTGCCATGTCATCCTGTTATAGTGCGCTGTGCTATAGCGAACCCTTGGAGAGGTCGTTAGCATTTCCTAGCATACGTCACTAACCCATGCGCATGGTATGTTGAACCCACCAACCTCTATATCCGGGGCACCGTGTGGTTTTTTAAATGGCTTTGAAATAGCTCATCCTAAATGTGTAGCCAAATGAACAGATTTTCCTGGTTTACCTTTGTGAACAAAATAATGGAAAAATACAAATCTATGCACAATTTTATTAGGGTCAATCAGGTTTGCATAGCATATGTATTTTCTACTGAGAATTTCAATATCATAAATTTTTGTATCATTATATAATCCCTGATGTTCATATTCAAAGTTATTTACCAGCACTGCTAAACCTTTGGCATCTGACGGAAAGGAATTAAAATATTTTGCATCCCCATTTTGACTGAATTAGGTGTTTTGAGCACTGTACAAAGTGCACATCTTATAAGTAGCCAGTAAAACTGCATTTCAGCAAAATTATCTCCTTCTCACTTTGCTAAACTGTCTATGATACCAACAGGAAGAGCACAGCACACTTATGTCACATTTCCGTTTCCTTCTATGTACATTTTTTAAATAACCGAATGTTCATTACTTGGAAACAAACACAAATTTTGTACTTGCCATGCTTTTGCCGACCAGCTGTTGTTACCGCTAGGTGGCGGCCCCCTTGCGGCCCACCCTCACCTTATAAAAGCGGGTTCAGACAAACAGGAGAAATTGCTCCCCGTATGTGAAAAAAATAGTAAACTCAGCTAAAAAGGCAGTAAATTTAATGACAGCAGTCACAGGGAACGGCTAGGGCACAAATCCAAAATCCCTCCTAAACCTTTAATAATCTTAAAACTACTGTACACAACACCTCTGTTAATTCAACTTACCGCAAGTCATATAGTGAAACTTCAATCTGTACTGGTGAGGGCACTAAAAGTAGTACTAGGAGTCCCAATAAATCTAGAAGTGCTAGCAGACAGGACCCAACCATCTACACAACAGGAATAGGAGTTTATGCACCTAAAATCACCAGTGCTGCAGCCGAGCTTCCTAACTACACATCTATATTCACTGCAGAGCTCATAGCAATGCGTACTGCCCTAAGGTTGATAGCACTACACTATAGAAAGTCTGCATCAGAACAATCCTTTTTAGTTGTCTCCCATTCCTTCAAGCACTTCAAAACCAGTCTTCTCAAAGAATGGACATAAGATACGAAATTCGAACCTTTTTAAATAACCTTTATACCATAGGAAAATTAAACTTTTTCTGGCGCTATAACATATAGGAATCAAAGGAAACAAGGAAGCAGATAAACTGGCTAAACTGGCAATAACCCCAATAAACTGACAATCCAGCTACCAATGAAATCCAGATAAATGTACCAAGGTCAGCTGAAGAGTTAGAAATAACCATTAAACCAGCTATAAAAATAGTGGGATGAAAAGTATAAAAAGAAGCCAAAGGCACCAGGAGAGGATTAGAACTAACGACTAATGAGCTCATACTGTTTCGCTCCAACAGAGCCAACCAAAGCACAGTAGCAAGAATGAGACTAAATAGAGAATATCATCTTATTCATAAAGACCTAGTAATCTGTAGTTGTGGGGACACACCACATGTCCTGCTGGAGTGCAGCCTAAACAGCCAGGAAAGGAATAAACTTAAAAATGTTATGCACAATCTGAACCTTGACCTAAATCTAAAACAAGGTGCATTTTCACTTTGGCCAGAGACTTGATGCCCAACCCTAGCTGCTGGCTTTGTAACCAGAACCCCTGCCCCTCCAAGCACAATGTCAGCAGAAAACCTGTTCAAGATCAAAGAAAGAAACTTTGGGTACCTTTGAAGCTAATCAAGCTGACTTACAGTTGAGATGTTGCTTTATACCCTCTTACATAGTTTACAATAAAATGAATTCTCTCTCACAGAGGGCAGTTTGGGTAAGTCAGAGGTTAACACTCTTATGTATGTGTGTGTTTGTGTATGTGTGTGGTATGAATAATTCAGATAAGCTGATCATCTTATGCAACCTGGCTGTGCACACATTAAGGTGAGCAAGCTGACTTACGCAAGAAGGCGAAACGACTTAAGCGACTGGACGAAATGACTTATGCCAAGTGGGAAAATGACACACCTGTAAGGAAACTTGTTGAAGGGCAAAATGGCAATTAGGCAAACGAGCCTACTTCTCAGAGGGATGCTTTCAGGATCTCCCAAGGGGGTCCGCTCCATACAAGTTTTGTTGCATTTAAGGACCATCCCATGTGCATAACATTTTTAAAGTACTAAGTCTAGTTCCTTACAAGATACTAACCTTTATAATTAAAGGGAAAAATGTACAGTTATCCCAAACACATGCATGCATGCACACACACACATGCATGCATAACTTTCCAAAAACAGACATTTTCATATTGGCACAGAAAGAGGCAAAAACTGTCAGTCACATTAGCAAATGGGTGTATCTCATTAGCATTTGTTGCAATACATTCTAATTAATACCTATGGCCTCACACAGGTCAATTACTTTATATGCTTTATCATTGCAAATGACCTCTGCAACCACAACACAGCATTCAATCATAACAGCAAAAAATGTATTTTTACTATGGCATTCAGAAACAGTGAAATAAACAGAAACTGATGCATGACAATGACAACAATCTCTAGCTGTGGATATACAATGTCAATAAGCATCACAATTATTGCAGTCCTGGGTTGTATAATCATGTGCTTTTTTGTACTCCAAATGCTGCAGATCTTCATGCACTAGTTGAGAAAAAAAAGAACAACAGCTCTGTTCAAGAACAATATACATATACTTTCCATGTATATTGTTCTTGAACAGAGCTGTTGTTCTTTTTTTCTCAAATAGTGCATGAAGATCTGCAGCATGTAGGGGATGTCAGGATTTTGTTCTCTTTTAATATGTTAGAATATTGTATGTCTCAAACAGAATGGAAAGTCATTAACAGAATTATTTGCTAAAGTGTTGAAATTTAATGGGATAGAGTTAATGAATGTAAGATGAATCTTCTTACAATGAGCCATGAGAATCATTATCATTCGTTAACATCTGTACTGCATCATCTAAATGCTAGTTACCTGATATACTGTGTATCTTTCTCTGGAGTTAGTAAAGCCAATGTAAACATCCCTGTGACATTAAAAAATCGTGTCTATCCTAAAGAATACTTAAGTAATGCAGTAGCTCTGATCCCTCTAGACAAAAAGCTACCCCCTCCCAAAAAAAACCCCAACACACACGCACACACACTAACACACACTATGCATGACCCATCATGCTCATTTTAGGTTTTAGGAAGAAATAAATCACTATTTTTCAAGAGAGTGAAACAAATGCACCATACACAGCAATTTTTATGATACTCATATATAGAAACAATGTTCTGTGGTAATATATCCAAATTAATGCTAAATTGTGTAAACCAAAACTGATAATGACAAAAATTTTATTGTTAAAATAGTATTATTTTAAATAAATATGAACATTAGTGACTTAAAATTTAAAGTAATTACAAGTCTCTTGTCAGTACAAATTCATATTTAAACTTTCTGAACATATGCATTAACGCAGTTTACATCATTTTCACCTTGAGATGGATGACCTGCATAGATAGTACTCATGGCAGATTTATATCAGTACATTTCATTTCTGAACATGTTTACTGTCAGTGGTAAAAATTTATAAGGCCAGAATCACTAGTATCAGTAAGAATTTCAATGCTACTGTCATCTGGTGTCGTAGGTGTTGTGCAACTCATACCACCTGCAGACTCCTTTGCAAAGGCTGTGCTTGCTTCACAAGCAACAGCAGTGATGGCTGTTTGTGAACTAGCAAATGAACAGGATGAGGAGTGCCCAGGAATGAGACCAAGGATTTCTTTGATGGCCTTTGGTAACTTTTTGTATTGTTTCAATTGTAAGAAGATGCCTTCGGCCCTTTTGAGAGTTTCTTCAAGTGGTATGGAAAAGCTGATATCATTTATGTGCTGCAATCAAAATATTACAATAAACATTAACTGAAGAACTCATCATAGCATTTTAGGTGGTGTTCTATGGTACAAAATGAGTTTTCATAATTCTATGTTGCACACTTAAAGATACTAATATTGAAGCTAGAGTTTTGTTCAACAGCTTATTCTGTTTTGGTTTTTTTTTGTCTCTACTTTCTGAAAATAAAGCTTACAAAGCTGAAAAAGCTATGTCTATGCAAAAACTTTAAAAATATTTAATATAACCTTTTCACCTATTTTTTAGGGTTACAACACTGGGGTCATTTTACTGTCAGTACTACTAATTAAGTCTAAATGCTGAAGCTTTCCATAATTCGTCCACACACCATTAAAATAAAATTATCAGCCACCCATCCCCATTTTCGCATCCCCCTGCAGAGCATTGGCTTTAACTGCCTTTAACCATGACACTTAAGAGTGAAGTGTGACTTATGGATGCATGACAATTTCAAATCAACAACAAAAAGCTGCAATCTCTCCCCATTTATAATATTATTAAAAGGGTTGGTATCACCAAGATTTGCAGACAAGATGCAAAGAACAAAGTACATCATGGACAAAACACAAAATATGAAGTCCATCATTAGAAAAAGAAAGTGAATGGTGTGGTAGTGAGAGACAAAGAGCTCACTGATCTACCATGTGATGTGTATCAGTGAGAAAATTCTGCAAGCAGTTGACAGAACCACCACATTTCACAAGGTAAAATGACAGCACGAGGCATGTCATGTCGTTTATCTGTGGGTGCTTTGACCCAAGTGCCTTATCCTGTGCGCTTTGTCCTGTGCATTTTATCTAGATTGCTTTGTCCTGAAAAGCAAGTGATAAATGCAAATTTCTTTATCTAAATTTGTGTTTCTTTAGCAATACTTACCATGACCCAAAGTGCTATATTCTCAATTTAGCAATCCCAAAACGCACACCCTCCAAACAAAAACAACCCACATAGCAACCCTGGTAAGGCCCCATTACGCATGTGCACCTCATATGCCACCCGTGCGCACAGCTCACTGACAAGGTCAAGCTGACTTTCTCAAGCCAGAAAAACCCATCAGCGGGGAGGAGGGTGGGTCTTTGATGGGTCATGGTAAGTATTGCTAAAGAAACACAAATTCAGATAACGAAATTTGCATTTTCTTGTCACAAATACTGTACCATGACCCAAAGTGCTGATTCAGCACAAAAAGGAGGTGGGTGATGCCACCTTAAAAACTTACCAGGGTGAGGAGGACGGAGACGACAGAGGTGAAGGAAAAACTGCCGCCTACACCCTAAGTCCGTCCTCCTGGCGCAAAGATAGATCCTGAAGGAGGATCGTCCCAGCGCCTGCAGACCACCCACTGAGCTTCTAGGGGCGTGTGCACAGCAGAAGCTAGGAGGTTGGCCTACGCCAGACCATCCTGTATGCAAACAATTGCTAGGAGGGTTCTGCCAGACTCACCTTTTAGTAGGAGGTGTAGGAAGTACGCCCTACAAAAGGAGGGACAGAAGGCGAGCGAAAGGGCGATCAACTCTCTTGCAGTCAAAAAGAGTGCAGAAGAGGCGTCGCTGAGGGACGAAATGCTAGAGACGCATCTGTTAGCAGCCAAGCTCTGTCCAGATCATTGACAAGGTCAGGATCGTGGACCGGGGCCCGAGTGACTGTCAGGCAGGCGACAAGGGCTGCATCCCTGCTCACCTACCAACTGAGACTGGCAAAAGAACCATCGAGCTGGAAGGGGTGGGGAACCTGTTCCACTGTGGCCCACTGCAAAGAGGGGACCACGGCCAAGTCCAGAGCCACCCATGCACTTCTGGCAGGAAAGACAGAAGGAACAGGTGGAGTGTGGTAGGGTAGCTGCTGATGACCATGGGAACCTCGACCCCAGGGGGGAGAGTGCCAAGGCCACCCCTGGAAGAAGACTTGGTGTCAGGCATGGGTTAAATGCAGCTGACACTGGCCCGCCGGAAGGGTGCTTGCAAGATTTCTGGCAGGACAGCAAGCCCTCGAACTGACACTTCCTCAGAGCAGAGGAAAACACACATCCGCCCCTAGTAATGGGGGGCCATACAAGGAGGGCGGTGTGGGCGGCCCCAGGTGCAAGGTGATGGACAGAGGCCAATAGGACAGTTCGATCCATCACTCATGGTACCAGTGTGGGAACAACGCTTTAGCGATGTTGACAACACACACGGCGGCGCTCAAAGACAGATTCGCAGGGCAGCGAAGTCTGCAGCTGGGCGGACAAAACCGTGCAGCCGTCGGTGAGAAATGGACTGCTGAAAAGATAACAGCAGAAACCATGACACCATACATGTCCCACACATCCCAGACAGCCGTAGCCAATGGTCAATCTGTGACCATCAGAAAGGCAGGGAGGAATGGAGGACTGATGCCTGCTGGAAGCAAGACCAGACCTACCGGTGGGAAACATGGGCCAGCCACGAAGAGGTAATGCACGGCGAGGGGGGCACCAGCAGGTACCCATGGGGCCGCCTGGGGGAAGGAAGACAAGGCTTCCAATGGCAGAATAGTGACACGTGCTGTTGGTGAGGATCCAAGGGGTGGTTCTGCCACACGTCCATCAAAGAAGCCTGCACCAAAGGAGACGCATGCAAGCGGGGTCCCACGAGCATGGTACCAGAAGGAGGACGGAAGAGTACGGGACAAGTCCTGCGCTGCTTCCTACTGTCCCTGCACTGCGCACTTTGGCATGTTCTCCCACAGGAGAGCTGCCAACTTCCATCGGGAGTGGAGGAGCATAGCTTGCTTCTCATCCGCCATCTCATTGCCATGGGCAAGTGAGACCAAACTCCCGTCCAACTCATCCAGTATCGTCTCAGGAGAGGAAACAGGAGAGTGGACAACGAAGCCCCCTCTGCTGGGTGTAAGTGCGTGGTGTGCAAACACGGCAACTGCACACGCCCAGCAAGAAAAGAGGGCTATTGTTACCCCGCCCGGAAAACTTAAGCGGGAAGAGGTGGCTGCACCATGCAGTAAGGAGACTGTTGGTGGCGGCCTGAACACCCACTCGACCGGTACAGGACGAGTGAAAAGCGATGCCCTCGTCATTCTCCAAAGAGAAGAGGACGATCGCTACCCCGACCGGAAGCACAATGTCAGAGGAGTTATCAAGACTCATGAACATGCACGAAAACCGGAAGGGCGATGCCCTCGCCAAAGGAAGGAAGTGCGCAGCACAGTCCACCAGTGGCATAACACAGGTTTTCTCTGTGTAAGAGAAAAGGGCAATCGCGCCCCAGACCGGAACGTACAGTGTCAGAGGCAGCAGACGCATGAACACGGACGAAACCGGAAGGGGGGGGTGTCGGCGTGACTCACACCTGGAAGATGTGACCAGAGGGTGGGGGCACATTCACCTGCCATCTGCCAGAACTGGCAGGAACGCAGGTAGCTTCTAACTTCACAAAGAAGTGTAGAAAGAATGTGCATGCACGCGTCCTCCATCAAGACCGACAAGCCCTCAAGAGAGTGTCTGAACACCACTTCCTCCCCCCCTTCCACTCCAAGAGCAGCAGGAGTGGGATCGACGGACAGCAGAAGCACCTGAGCTGCAAGGGATGGTGTTGTCGATTGCACGGTAACAGGCACCAGCAAGACAGACACCAACATGCCATGGGGGGGGGGGGGAGCGTGCGTGAGCAAGTCCGCCTCCATTGGCATGAGACCAAAGGGACGCCACATGGGATGGGAAGAACCAAAGATAGTCCCTCCCCACTGTGCTACTCTAGCTCCCATGGTGGGAAAAATTGGTCTGAGTGAGAGGCGATGCCCGCGGCACAGTTCATCAGTGGCGCATCAGGTTTTCTCTGTGGAAGAGAAGAGGGCAATGGCTCTCCTGACCAGGACACACAGTGTCAGAGGCGGCAGATGCATGAACACGTATGAAACCTGAAGTCAGTCTAGTAAGGGGCGAGGCCCTCACCACAGTAAGGACGTGCGCGGCACAGTCCATCAGAGGTGTATCAGGTTTTCTCTGTGGAAGAGAAAAGGCGATTGCTCTCCTGACCAGGACGTACTGTGTCAGAGGCGGCAGATGCATGAACAGGTACGAAACCTGAAGTCAGACAGAGTAAGAGGCGATGCCCACGCCACGATAAGGAAGTGCGCAGCACAGTCCACCAGTGGCGTATCAGTTGTTCTCTGGGGTAAGAGAAAAGGGTGATCGCTCCCCCGACCAGAACACACAGTGTCAGAGGCGGCAGATGCATGACCACGTACGAAATCTGAAGGGGGGTGTCGGCGTGATTCACACCTAGAAGTTGGTAACCTCTGGTGGGTGGCCAGAAGGTGGAGGCACATGCCCCTGGCACCCACCAGAGCTGGCAGGAACACAGGTGGCTTCCCACTGCACGCAGAAGTGGGGAAAAAATGTGCATCTACTCTTCCTCCATCACGACCGACAATGACGTCAAGTGCATGGCAACGGCCGCCAGCGAGTCAGACACCAACATGCCATGGGGAGGAGAGTGCAAGCAAGTCCACCCCCATAGGCATCAGACCAAAGGGACGCCGCCTGGCACAGGACGTACCAGTGATCGTCCCCACCCCAGGGGTACCCGCTAGAGTAGCCACCGCGCATTTACTCTAGCCCACATAGCAGGTGTAAGTGGTCTGGGTGAAAAACGATGCCCTCGCCACAGGGAGGAGGTGTGCGGCACAGTCCACCAGTGGCGTAGGTTTTCTCTGTGGGAAGAGAAAAGGGCGATCGCTTCCCCCAACCAGAACGCACACAATCAGAGGCGGGTGAGGCATGAAGGTGTTCGGCATCGGAAGTGGGGTTGTTGGTGTGACTCCACACCAGAAGAGCCGGCACTTCTGGTGGGTGGCCAGAGGGTGGAGCAGCGTCTAACTGCACCCCGCCCAAGCTGGCGGAGACACAGAGGGATTCACGGTTCTCAAGGAAGCGCAGGGTTCCCACTTACTTCTCTTCACAAAATTCCCAACCTTTTCCCAACCCTATAGCTAATTTTCCCTACCGCAAATAGCAAATTATGTTGTAATACGTTAGTACAACCGGTCTCATATACACAAACTAAAAAGAACTCATACTCACTTGAAGTTAATGCACAACAGAAGGGTTGTGAAGGGTGTTGGATTTCGTGCGTGTACACACACACCAGTGATATTTTAGTTCTGATATTAATACTGGTCATTCGGTACTCAAGTTTGGGAAACATAATGGGTGGGAAGGATGGCACCGCTTAGAGATTTAGAAGCAGCTCAGTAAACAGCGTAACATAACTGAAAGCTCAGGGCGACCTACAGACAAGTGAGACGAACCCTCTGCACGAATGAAAAGGATTGAACGAAAATGCAATTGCTGTTTATTTTTCATTTTACTCGATTTTAGTTCTCCTTTTAGTTCATTCACAGATCACAAATTTTAATTTTTATTTTGTTTTAGTTTCTCTGTTTGCATTAATTTTAGTTCTCATTCTTGTAAAACGAAAAACAATATTTTTAGTTCTAGTTTTCATTATGAAAATATCAATGACGCACACACACACCTTTCACAAGTTCTGCACTCAGCTTTTATTTTACAGGCTGGAGAACAGTATGACTAAAAAAACTCTTAAATCTAGTGGGGTTCCAGCAGCTGCTGTCAGGCCCCTGGGCAAGTCCAGGGGGAATCCCTTTTACTAATTCACAAAAATTTTAGTCTACTGAAAACAAAAACCCACAAATACCATGGCACTAATACAGGTTTTAATTCTAAACCTTTGTGAACAATCAGTAAGTTTGTTTCTCTGCAGAGTGGGTTTATTTTTCAAATTTGGAAAAGTAAAAACATAAACTTGTGTTTTCCAGCCATGGAGAAAATGATAAGTAGGTGTGTGCATATTGATTGTATTTGGCGCAAAATGGAAAGCGAAATGTCAGGAATGGTGTAGAATTTTTTTTTTATAGTCTGACCGAACCCTATGTATGTATGAGGGGCTTATTTATTTTAAATTCTAGATTCTTCTCCTTCTTTGGATTGGTGTATGCTTTTACAGGTTTCAACACTACTGGAGGTTTTGGTTGCATCTACATGCCTCTTGGATCCCACGTGGTCCACAAGGGCTGTCAAACTGCGATTGGCAAAAATCAGTTCTTTGTTGCAGAGCAGGCAGCATGCAATCCACTGTCACCATTTTCTCGGTCCACTCCCACTTCCATTTGTTAACAATCTCTTCTTCTCGGAAGGGATCACCACGATTATCAGTGACACGCACGACATTGTCGTTGAACAAACCCGACACAAAGAGAGAATCGCTGCTTGGAACAGAGCGGGTTGAAAATGGCGGTAGTTTCACAAAGGCATTCAGAATTGATTGCTCACGTAAAAGTTATGCCAGTCACACGTGTAGCTGAGACAAAGCAGTATTGCGGGCGGCATTTAAACTGAACGCGTTACATGAATGCGTCAGAAAACGCGGATCAGGCTTTGGATTAGTCGGAGACTCGGATTTTGGTTTTTCTTGGAACAATTTTTTTTATCCTCGGAGCGCCAATTGCAGTTCTCGGAAATCCGTGGATCTGGGGAGAGTTCTCCAGCCTGATTTTAATTTGACCAAATCTTTATTTTCCCAAACTTTCCCAACCCCATTTCATTTTCCCCAACCTGGAAAGTGCCCCTTTAGTTTTCCCAACCTTTCCCAACCGGTACGAACCCTGGAAGCGTAAAAAGACGCGCTCCAGTGCCTCCTCCATCACAACCGACAGTCGCGACGGCGGATGGCTGACAGCCGTGGTTCCCCCACCCCCGCTCCGAGACCAGCGGAAGTGGGCTCATTGACCGACGGAGGCATCCAGGCCACGAGGGACGGGGACTTTAACTGCGAGGCTGCGTGTGGAGCTGTGCAGAGAAGAACCCCTTCGCCCTGGGGCAGGCCTGCGGCAACTCCGACCCCAAGAGCACGAGACCAGGGGCGACCAACTGAACCCGGCAGTAACAGATGGAGCCCCTCACCAGCGGGTCCCGCAAGAGTGACCACCGCACCACTCTTTAGCACTGCGAGAGAGACACTGCTTGCTCTGGGAGCGCTGAGCAGGTCCCCCCCCAACAGCGCGAGTAGCCACCGCACTACTCTAACCACCACGGCGGGCAGTCACACCAGTAACCAGCACGAGCACGGGCGCCCTGAAGTTGGTGATACTGATGCCAAGACACTGTTGTCCAGAGGTCAGTGATGGCAATGAGACGACAGCAGCGAAAACCTGTTGTGCGGTGGCAAAGCAGCAACGTCTGCGACAAGACCAAGGTGGAGACGACTGCCAGACCGATGCTGGAGGGAGAGATCCCACAAAGCCAAACGCTGTTGTCAAGATGCGGAGATGGTATTAAGACGACAGCGGCGAAAGGCAAGGTGTGCGGTGGCCAAGCAGCAATCTCGGCGGACGAAAGAGACAACAAGCAACAGGGACGGCCGCCAGAATGATGCTTGTAGAACCCAGGTATTCCGTCCAAGCCGGAAGCAGGTAGGGATCCATGCTGTGTAGCTAAGTGAAAAACAAAACACCTAGCACAAAAAAGTGGAAAATGGAAAAACTCACACTGCATCACTAGGTGAAAACAACACGCTTAGCACGTGAAAACGTAAAAACACCTAGCGCAAAGGTCGGGGAGTGACGAAAGCACTCTAAGTCACAGACCCGTGACAAAAGCAGAGCATGATTACAAGGAGAAAAATCCTGTAAAAAGCTGCATGGCTAACTGAAAACCAAAACACCTAGCACAAACGACGGAGAGTGACAAAAACACTATGCGCCACAGTCCGAAAATGCAAGTGAGTAAAATTAAACATGCCGGGGGGGGGGGGGGGGGGGNNNNGGGTAAAAAACCAGCGAAGTATAAACTTCCTGCGTAGTTACTGTTATCCGGCTAAGACGAGACAGACTACACTAAGTCAAACAACTGTCTAACGAAACAGAGTTACGTAAAGACAGAGTAACAAGGAGAGAAAACAAAGCGCACTTTCCTGTGTTCAACTTGTGTAGTGTCGAAAGGGCGTAGGGACTGCCAAGGCCAAAGCCATGTCAGAGTGAAGGCAGGGACGTAGGAGACCAAAAGGTGACACGTCCAACCAGCACAACGACGCTTGAGAAAGTCAGCTTGACCTTGTCAGTGAGCTGTGCGCACGGGCACCGCGCGGAGGGGCCTTACCAGGGTTGCTATGTGGGTTATTTTTGTTTGGAGGGTGCATTTTGGGATCGCTAAATTGAGAATATAGCACTTTGGGTCATGGCACAGTATTGTGACAAGAAATGACCTTTTCAGTCATACAGCGCTACCTCTCCCAAAACTCAGCTCCTGTTTTCAACCCAAAACCGATCACACACATGGTGTCATTTCTTTTAAGTTCCTTAAATTTTCACTGTTGCATTAAAATTTCTTCTGTTGCACAGAAGCACACAGGAGACATTTGTCTTTGAAGTCATTAGTAACATCTTAATTTTGTATTCCATTTACCTGAATAAAAAAAGAGTCGCTATTGGTAATGCAAAAGTCTAACTTCTCAGTCATATTGCCTCAAGTGGAGGGGTTAACACAATCGTGACGCAGCCTTCGTAGCTCGAACCGTCCCCGTGGCCGCAGGGTTTTTAGCCTTTTTTCAAAAATTCATTAAAAAATCCCCCAAAACAATAGAAAAATGATTTAAACATATTATCGAACTACAATAAATAAAGAAAACTCATTTCTTACCGTGTGTCTTGGACCTTGTTCCATAATTTGTAAAATCCTTTGATGGAAACACATCTGAAGTTGAAGAAATCAAAAAGTCCTCGCCATTCCTTGTACACAGTGTCACGACATTGTTTTTCTACATGTGCCGGCACGTTTTTCTCTTCGTAATCACTTTCTTGGGTCTTTAAGGCACAAATACTCTTGTCTTCATCCACTTTATCATAGTAAATTTGCGAAACAATGTCATTTTGCTCTTCAGCGTGTAATTTGAAGAGTAAATCTAGCATTTCTCAAGTGACAGACCACATGTAGGGACACATCTTTCAAGTTATTACCAGAAACCAGTCGCAGCAGTTTAAACACAGAAAAGGGAAGCAACTCGTGAAGAAATGAATCAGCTTTCTAATGTAGGAGTTCTTTACCTTAGACGATTAGCGATTCCCCGTAAATAAATTTTCAAAGTTGCAACGTTTATTTCCCGTATTGGATAGTAAGCGTGACCTATGCTGTATCGTTTATTTCCCATACACAGCGCGAATGAGTTAAAGGAGGGGGAGGGAGTTCCCAAATCAAACCACGCTCCATTGGTTGCAAATATATCTGCAGCCTTCTCTTAGCTGTGTCTATGAATTCTTTGACAAAAAATCAGGTTTTGAGACAAATCCTACAAGGCAGAAAGTAGATTTCATAAACAGGACATTGAAAATGACTATATTTTATGGCAAATTTCAAAGAAAACTACTGAATTTCTCAGAGTAAAACATGAAACTAAAGTTTGAGACATGAAACTACATGCAGAGCTATTGGCAGTCAAAACATGCCCAGTATGCATGTGCTCTTGGTCAAAACCAGGTCAACTCTGCATGTGTTGCCCAAGCTGCAGAGTGCCACACCGAAAGTGTTGAGTGTACATACTTCTGCACAAGGAAATTATTCTGCAAGCTGTGTCTTCAATGTGTCCCATTCTGTTTGAGTGTTTGCCTCGTTTTCTGTCCCAGGCCTTACAAAAAATCTTTGTTTTATTGGTGTCATTGACTGGGTGTGTTTACATTAAGACTGTCTCAAGTCATGATTCTCCTTTTGGAAAAGATTTCCTGATTTTAAACATCATCTTTTAATATTAACATGTACATGTCTAACAAAAAACAGTTTTTTTTTTACCTTCAGAATTTCTGTGAAACCAAAGTTATTCTCCATCAATGTAGATTTTTCTGCATCCAGAATGGCCAAGGAGAAGATAAGATGAAAGTTTCTGCAAGGCAGGTCTGTCCAAAGAACCTGACAAAACTGGTCATTATCAGTATTTATCTTAAATTGTACTCAAAATTATTACCCTCATGACCATTTCAAATCTGTGACAGTTTCTAAGACTTTTTTTTAAAAAACAGGTTCCAATATAAATCAAGCTATCCCTTTTGTTAACATCACAGAAAATGCATCTATAAATTCTGAATCTTCTCTCACTTATATAGGAAGCATTTATATGGGTAAAAGAAAACACCATAAGTCGTACAGATTTGGTGTTACATATATATTTCAACAGCATGAAATAACAAAGCAGTTTCACAATTATCTAGCTCTATACATGATGCCGGCATTAAAAGAATGAAAAAAAAAACCCTTAGAGTCTGTTCTTTGAGCAAGAAACACAACGCAACAATAAATCAAAAAACTTTCCATTGCATGAGTCATGTTATGCTTTGAAGATCAAAGACATACACTTTGCCTGCTATGCAAGTATGTATGTACTGGGGGTTATGCCGTGCCAGCAACGGAGGCTATATCACGGCGGAACACAAAGAGAGAAAATACCGGTAAAAGAAATAAGGCGGGGGAGGGAGAGAGAGAGAGAGGACCAATAAAGGCCACAAAAAGGGAAAAATGACACAAAAACAAGCTTAAATATCGCACGTGAAAAGCCGAGTATCGCAGAAGGAGGGATTGAACGAAAAAGGGCAAGGAAGGATGGGCAGAAAAATGACGCTGATGGATACGGCTAAAACACGAGCAAGAAAATAATAATAATAATAAATGTGGAATTTGTAACGCGCGAGAACACATTACATGCACACTTCGCGTGGACGAGGCACATAGTGAAAATAACGAAACACACACACACACACAGAGGGAGAGATGAACGCAACAAACACACAGAGGGAGAGATGAACGAAACACAGGTTGGGATATAGATCGTCCTTCAGTCACAGGTGGGTAGAAAAGTATCATAAGAGAGGATGAACAGAGGAAGTTGTAGGTTAATGCAGACAGGCAGTCACGACGTCAGTCAAGGTACTTGCGGAAAAGAAAAGCTTTTAAGTT
>SMGT01004692.1:83279-98086 GCA_004794575.1 Lanistes nyassanus
GCTGTGGAATGGCCGATATGCTGACTGGGAGTGAGAGATAAGGTCGTTTGAGTTGAGGTAGGCGAGAAGTTGATTTAGAACGACCCTTTCAACCACTTTTGAGAGGAAGGGTGGGTTGGAAACTGGGCGGTAGTTCTTGAGGCTGTTTGCGTCAAGGGTGGGTTTCTTGAGGAGAGGCTTGACTATTGCAGCCTTGAACAGCAATGGAAAGACTCCTGATGACAGACTGTCGTTTACGATCTGAGTGAGAGTTGGTAGCAGAACATCTAGGCAGTCAAGGAGAAGGTGGGTTGGTATGGGGTCCAGAGGGCAGGTAGTAGGTTTAGATTTTAATATCACAGCCTTGAGGTCTGACTGAGATATGGGCTGGAGTGATTGAAATGAACAACATGGCAGGTTGTCAGCAAATAAAATGTGTCGTATGGTGAGGGGTGTTGCACAATGATCACATATGGGTGGAGGCTCAAAACGGAGAAAGGAGTGGGTGAGGTGGGTATGACCCAAACGAAGGCATGTCAGGACAACATCATCTCGCTGCACAGGTTCTGGACAGTAAACAAGGTCAGAAAGAGAAGGAAGAATAGAGTGGAGTTTGTCTGAAGACATAGTGTCCCAGTGGACTTGCCAAAGAAAGTAGATATAGGAAGAAATAAGCGGGTGAAGGTCGACGGAAGGCACAGGAGAGAGAGAGTGATGGAGCCCTGAACAGCCTGCTTGGCAGCCCGGTCAACACACATGTTGCCCAGAATGCCAGCATGGCTGGGGACCCAGACGAAGACATCAACATTCCGAGATCAGAAGAGAGAGAGACAAGCATGAATGTGAGGCAGGAAAGGATGGTCAAGGTGGTGTGAGGCAAGTGCACGGAGGGCAGAAAGAGAGTCAGACAGGATCAGAAAGTTTTTCGCACCAGAGTGGCGAGCATGAGAGAGGGCCAGAAGGATGGCAGAAAGTTTGGCAGAGAAGACAGAACTGTGATTGGTGAGGCAAGCAGTTAGTGGTGAGAGGAGCAAGAGGGGATGGCCGCAGCCGCAACTCAACCAGTGGAAGGAAGTTTAGAGCCGTCAGTGACGACGTGGCAGAAACCAGGATAGTCAGAGAGAGTTCGTGGAAGTGGTGAAGATAAAGGAGCATGCTCAGGCTGATAGATGGTAGAATAAACCGGGTTATCCTGACGCGCCCTCTGTTTGGTGACATACCGGAGCATGAGACTGAGGCGGCGCAGAGAAAGAAGGGGCTCACCAGCCTCAGCATACAGACTGTCCACCAGGGTGGTATGAAAAGCTCCCAGACAAATCCAGGGACCATGGTGGTGGACGGTGTCGAGGAGTTTAAGGTAGGTGGGACGAGCAGAATCATAAACAATGCAACCGTAATCAAGTTTGGAACAAACCAAGGAGTGATATGAACGTAAAAGGGTGGTCTGATCCGCACCCCACTGGGTGCAACCAACAACTCGTAGAACATCCAGCACCTTCAGGCACGACACATGAAGGGACCAGATGTGGGGTAAAAAAGTGTGCGGTCAAAAATGACCCCTAACAATTTGACCTCGGGGACCACTTGGAGTGCCGAACCATCAATACAAATGGTGGGCTTCGGAAATTGGCCATGGAGTATACAAAAATGCACGCAGACAGACTTGGCAGTGGAAAAGTTAAAACAATTGGAAGAGACCCAACGTTGAATGCTATTGACACAGAGCTGCAGCTGACGCTCCAGGCAGGGAAGATACCTGCCACGGACACACAAAGCAAAGTCATCAACATATAAAGAGACGCCAGCTGCAGAATGAACCGATTTTAAAATGCCATCGATCTTGATGCAAAAACGGTAGGGAATGCTGCCTTGGGGAACACCCATGTCCTGAGGACAAACTAGCACCCACCCGAACTAAAAATTGGCGACGAGTGAAAAAATGCTGAATAAAAATGGGTGAACAGCTGTGAAAACCAAGGTGGTGAAGGTCCACCAGGATGCCATGCTTCCAGGTTGTGTCGAAGGCCTTCTCTAGATCAAAGAAGACCCCCAACATGTGTTCCTTTTGGATGAAGGCATCCCGGATGAACGCTTCGAAACGAACAAGGTGGTCAATGGTGCTCTGGCCCCACCAAAAACCACACTGCAGCGAGGACAGCAAACCCTTGGACTCAAGGGTCCAGACCAGGCGAGCACTGACCATGTGCTCCATAGGTTTACACAGACAGCTAGTGAGAGAAATAGGATGATAATTGTTGGGATCAGAGTGATCCTGACCAGGTTTGGGAATGGACACAAAGCAAAGTCATCAACATATAAAGAGACAACAGCTGCAGGAGGAACCGAATTTAAAATGCCATCTATGTTGACACAAAAAATGGTAGAGGACCGAATGCTTCCTTGAAGAATACCCATTTCCTCAGGAAAAAAGTCAGACAAAGTGGTACCCACCCGAAAAAAAATTTGCAATGCGCTAAAAAATGCTGAATTAAAATGGGCAAACGATCATGAAAACCAAGGTTGTGAAGGTTCACCAGGATGACATGCTTCCAGATCATGTCAAAGGCCTTCTACAGATTGAAGAAGATCCCAACACGTGTTCTTAGGAGACAAAGGTTCCTGGATGAACACCTCAAAGCGAACAACGTGGTTGACGGCACTCTGTCCCTGGCAAAAACCACACTGCAGCGAGGAGAGCAAACCCCGGACAAAAGGGTCCAGACCAGGTGAACACTAACCATACGCTCCAGAGATTTATGCAGACAGCTAGTGAGAGAGATAGGACGATAGTTGTGGGGATCAGAGGGATCCCGACCGGGTTTGGGAATGTGGACCACGAGGGCCTCCCTCCACATGGAAGGAAAGTCCCCAGAGCTCCAAACGTAGTTAAAGACGTGGAGAAGAAGGGAAAGAGATTGTCAGGAAGATGAGTGAGAAACTGATAGTAGAAAGTGTCAGGACCAAGGGCAGAAGAAGAACACTGACAGAGAGCTTGTTGCAGTTCAGAGAGAGAAAAGGGAAGATTGTAAGATTTGGAGGTACAAGGAAGGAGAGTAGTGAGAGTTAGAGGAATTGTGAGCAGAGGTGTATGCAAGATGATTAGCGACATCGAACTGGTCGGTGAGGGTTGCATCACTGTCGTGGAGATGGCCAATGGAACCTGAGCAACGCTTCCCTGATAAGCGCTGAATGGCCGCCCAGATCATGGAAGAAGGGGTATGGATAAATAGAGAGGAAATGAAACTCTGCCAAGCCTGCTTGCGCTGCTGTTTAAACACAAACCAAGCACAAGCCCGGAGGCGTGTAAAAGAAAGGATGTTATCGGCAATGGGGCAGCGGAAAGCACAACGGTGTGCCCTCTTCTGCTCCCGCTGCATGGACCGACACTCCTCCATGAGCCAGGGCAGGTGAGGGCTGTGATGACCCCTGCCAAAGGTGGGGATGGTGGACCTCGCGATGTCAAGTAAAACTAGGGTAAAAAAAAGGTGGAATTGAGACTAAAAGCAGAGGGTAAAGTCAGCCGGGAGAGACAAAGACAGCAAAACAGTGACCAATCAGCTTTGGAAAGATTCCAGTGACCTGCTGGCCCCGAGATCCGCAGAAAGGTCGGCCAACAGAGTGACGGGGAAGTGGTCACTGCCACATAAGTCCCTGGTGACATACCAAGAAAAGTCAAAAGTAAGAGAGGGAGAACAGATCAAAAGATCAATGGCGGAAGTATACCCACTATGTGGCTGACAGAAAGTGGGACTGCTGTCATTGAAAATACAGAGATCCCTTTCGGCAAAAAACAAAGCTGAAAGCTCCCCCCAGGTGTCGCTGGAAACACCACCCCACAGGGGATGATGTCCATTGAAATCACCCAAAAAGAAGAACAGGAGTGGGGAGTTGGTCAAGCAAATCATCCAACTCTTGGACAGGAGAGGATGGGGTGGAGGGGGTGGCATCCCCCATCTCCATGTCCTCCAAAAGATCATGTTGCGCCTGCCCCTTTGGGGGCAGGGATGTGTCCCTCAGACCATGAGATGGCAGAGATGTGGGAGAACGGAAGGGGGGGAGCGGCAAGCCACAATCTCCATCCCATTGTCGCCCAGAGCCTAAACGCAGTTGTGGGAGGATGAGGCAGGGGAGAGGGAGAAGCAGAGGGACGGGCAGCGGGCACTCCCGACCTCGGAGTGCAGGCGGATGTGGACTGCTTGGCAGACTGCAGTGTCAATGGACTTAAACGAGGCAGTTCGGTGGAAGATGGATGTGAGGATGTAGAGCATGGGGTGTGCGAAGAGGTGGGAGCAATGGAAGTGCTTATAGAAGTGGTGCGTGGTGTTAAATGTGGGAGGGGGGGGTCGATACCTCAAACCAGCTGAAAGAGGGGGCATAGAAACAAAAGACAAGGGGGGAGGGGAGTCCCCGACAACCCAGGTGACGACAGTTTGAGAGGAAGAAAAAGTTGTAGGTCGCCGATAGACGGTGGAGGAGTACCAAACAGAAGAGGTGGGGGAGGAAGAGCCAACCACCTGCTTGTGGGCCTCGGTAAAGGACAACTTGCCCTCCACGTGGACCTGCTGGATGGCAGACCCAAGAAGTGGCAGGATGGTCTCCTTGACAGTTTAAGCACAGACAGGGGTTGGGACTGTCAGCAAAAGAATGATCAACAGCTCTGCAACAGGAAAAAAGAGGAACAGATTTGCAGTTTTTCGAGCCATGGTTAAAGTGATGGCAATGATAACAGTGGAAAGGGTTAGGAACATACAAAGAGACATTGACCTTGAGAAAGCCGATAGACACAACAGAGGGGAGTTTACGAAAGAAGAAAGTGACAAAGTAGGTGTTGGTGGGAACGAGCACTCTGTTTTGTGAGTCATTTGGTGGACATCTGTCACCCCCTGAGACTGAAGCTTGGCCTTGATGGCAAATTCCAACATATCGGCCAAGTCAGAACAGTGAATCATGCCGACGGAAGAGTTCAGCGAGCTGTGGATGGAGAACCGGATGGGGCGGTCAACGAAGAGTTTGGAATCTCACTGGCAAAGGGCATCCAACGCCTTCTGGGTTCCATTCAACAAGAAAGGAAGTGTCATGGAGCCGCCTGACATATACAAAACCAGAAGAAACAGAACTTAACCCCTTCAGGACAGCAAAAGGGGTCAGCTTCATAATCAGTTTGTCAGGGTCAGCACCCTAAACAAAAAAATGGGGCTAGGAAGGTCTGCCTCACCTCATCCTATCTGAACTGACACAGAGAGAAAGAGGTGCCCCTTTTGTGGTGGAATTTTGGAGGCCTGCTCCCCACCCACCATGGAGCCCAACAAGGGGATGCAGCTGAGCGGTACCACATGGGGTATTTCCAGCAGGGCCACACCAGGGCTACAGGAGAGAGATAGTCTAGCTTAGACGAAACAAAACCAGACTGACCCAGGCCGCAGCCTTCTAGAAAAGCTAGGGCACTGCATGACCAGTCGATTGATTGGTGTGGGCCATACCAACCTCCGGTCTAGGAGAAGTCCAGCCAAAGGGGTGTGTTGGTATGATGAGCAGCACCCATCAGGGACCTCAACTCCCAGGATCCCATTCTTCCCCGACACGGGTCGCCCTGCATGGCAAACGCAGAGAAAAAAGAACCGTTGAGAGAAGATGTGAGAGCAAGAAGAATAAACAGTCCAGGGCAGGCAGAAAGACAGCATAGGAAAAACTGCAGAACACAAGGAGAGGTTGGGGTGGAAAAGAAGAAAGGGAAAGGACCAAAGAGGCAGGAAAAAAATAAAAAAGAAAAAAGAAAAACAAGTGACTGCCACTTGGAGGATAAGCCCAAATTAAATGTAAAACAAGGGAACTGTACCAAGCTAGAAAGGGACAAAGACGAAGACAATCTACATGTTTCGGGGCACTACCCCTTGTTTTACATTTATTTTAGGCAGGAAAAAGGAAAGCGGAAGAGAAAGGGGTGGCGCAAGTTTGCCACCCAACCAGAGAGAGGCTGGGTGCTCACCCCCGGCACGTGAAGTCAGCCCTACGGGGGCACGTGTCAGGTCAAGAGATGTAATCCCCAGGAGCCTAGTGGAAAGATGCTGGGGTCTAAATCCAGAAGTGTATCTTCCACAGGAAGTGGTTGAGGGCTGAAAAGTCCAGGGCAGGTTGAAACCTACCCGTAGACTAGCACATGGAACAGATGGCAGTAAAAACCAGGGTAAGTGACGCCAAGGGAGGGCCTCTTCACTGGGAAAATGAAAGTGATGCAAGTTGCCTTGCTTGTGGGGGTTAGGGTGGGTCCACCTGGAGCACTGGACCTGGCTGATGAGAGGCACTTGGGTTGGGTCTGGTGTGTCTGGCCAGAACTGCTCTTGCGTTTTTGCGAGGCAGAGAGCAGAGAGTCCAGCTAACGTTCACATGAAGCAGAAGCCAATGCCAATGCCACAGTATAAACATAAGGGCTGAACAGAGAGGAAGACATTGCTAACCCAACATGTAAGGTGGCTGCCATCTGTTGAGAAACACCAGAATCAGTGGCCAGCAAAGCATTGGTTAAAGTGGAGGCAATGACACATGCAGAAGCATCCACTGCTCACACCAAAGTATGGAAGAAGACACAGACAGCATCTGGATCTGACATATGGCATGCTGTGGCATTCTGACTTAGCAGGGAGTGTGCCAAACTGGAAACAGTTAATCCTTGACAGAGGCTAGCTCTAGGTGACTGTGTACCAGTTTCAAAATGGTCAAAGTGAGACCATGGTAGACAGTACAGCAGACCCTAGAGGTAGCAGTGACACATCATCCTTTGAGACTGGAAGTGTCTTGGCAGATGCAGCAGAGCGTATGAGCCAGGCAGGGTCAGCACACAGCTTGACCAGATTTGAAAGGTGCCCACCACAGCTGCTGGTAGGAAAGGTGGCACCTCCACAAGTGATGTGGAACATGGCGCTTCCACGGAAATCAGAAGCCAAGATTACACAGCATGTAAAGGATCCTGCGTGAGGTGATTCCACAAGGTGATAAGCATGGAAACCCCTGAATGGAAGTAAAGACACTGGTGTAAATGTATGTGACACAACCACTTCCCTTGTGGGAGTTGACATGCACTGGGAAGCAATGTCAGCAAGCAGTAGCACTGTCAGCCAACAGGTGAGACAGTCTAGTGGGATGCTTGTCTCATTGCTCACACTGCTGACCTGAAAGGGCTCCCATTAGGGCCATAAAAGTGAACAGTCAGATGAGCATCCCACTACCCCTCCCTGTCCTTGACCATTGCATCTGGTGAAGGACAGCTAGAGGACAGTGTGAACCCTTCACCACCGGAAGTGTGCACCAAGGTGGCTGCAACCGGGGAGAGCAGAGGTAGTCAATCACAACCCTGATAAAGGCAGCATGACCACAGGAGTGAGGTGCATGAAAGTGAGTGGAACTGGAAGGGAATGCCGATGCACAACCTTTGCCAGAAGCACATGGGTGCACTTCGGCAACTGCCCAGGGGAGACTGCCGGGACCAGAACACAACCCCCAGAAGAGGAAGTGAAAACAGTCTGCTCATTTTTTTTGTTGTTTTTTGTTGCAAGAAAGCATGGAACAAGCGTAGGAGCTCCCTTTCCACTGCGGCTGGTGTGTGGCAGTATGGTAGAGGTTTACGCAGGGGGGACGTACCACCTGTGGCAAGATGGCTTTCTGCACTCACTTCACCTGCATTCACTCTGAGAACACCTGAAGTGGGGCCATGGGTAAACTGTCGTGACTGGAGCAACCAGAAGACCAACATAACAGGGGCTACTGTTGCCACTGAGGAGGAGAAACCAAGTCGGCCGGTTGGGTAACAAGGTGGTTCAACCCAGCATTGAGAAGACTGTTGAATATATTTGTGTATTTTTATCTATCACATCAACAGCATTGGTACCATCCAAAGCATGCTGCTCCTCTCCAAAATATTAGCCCTTCTCACACCAGTGCCAATTTCACATGTGCCATGTTCTGAAAAATCTGGTTCTTGCAGAGTCTAACACATAGCTTTTCCTTGTTATTTACCTTTAATTCAAATCAACACATTGTCCTGATCTGATACAGTGTACATGTATCAGATCTGGCACCAAGGTAAACATCACAAGTTTGATACACACATCTGAATTGGGATTCAGAGTTAATTTGGTCGCTCCAAAAAGCACCTATTTATAAGAATGTCCTCAATCTGACACCCAATGTTTTTCATTTTATCTGATACCTTTTCTCAATACAGTCTCTGAACCAAGAAAGTAAGATGTGCATATCTTGCAAAATAAAGATGTTCGTAAAATTTGTACTCAGTTATGATTTTTTCCCCCCCATTCGAACTTACCTCCCAAAGTCTGTGGATCTCTTGAAAGTGAAATTCTCGCTTGAAGTGAATAAGGATCCAGCGAAAACAGAAATAAAAGTTTCCTGAATCATGACTTTCTGCAAATTAGAGAAAACAAGTTGTGGAAGTTGCATCTGTTATTTATGATCTAAAACACAGCTTACGTAAGAAAGAATGAGTAAATAAACAAGCTAATGATTTTACATGATCTAGCTCATTAAAATGTATGTTAGACTTACTCGCCTAGAATCCAGTAGCTACCTAACTATTGGTGGGAGTTCTGCAATACAGCATAATCCCTGAAATATGACCCGCTCATTTACAACTCCATCATTTATGACTGAAATTTTTCGACTCCCCCTTAAATGGTACTTACGACCAACCATTTAGGACATTTTACAACCATAACTTGATCTTAGAAAGTAAGTGCAATGTTCTGTTGGGCAGAAATCATGGTAACTTCATCATTGCTATTGGTGTCTCATAACTATGGCAGAGAAAATCAGGGACAGGTTTTCACAGTATCCAGACAGCGGATTGACCCACCTAAACGTGATGTGATTTCTAACTCAATTTGTGAATTTTCCAAATGTTTCTTAGTTACTATACAAGAATGACATATTCCCCCAAAAAATGTAACAGGTTTTTTTCCCAATCTGTGATGTGTTCGTTTTTATTTTGGGGCACACTTTGGTAAGGAACGTAAAAATCCAGACTAATGCCATTTCTTCTCCATTTCCATCACACACACCTAATATCATTACAAATTAAAAGAACTGAGTGCAGTCATTTCAAATTTGCTGACCATGCCCGACTTCAAGGCTAAAACTACACATATTCTAACTAAAATTAAACCAGCAGATTTACGAAAAATTTAGCCATTCAAAAAAAAAATACATGCACAACATGTGATTTGAAAACCGGAAAATTGTCTGAAAAACAAGGCATTTAGAAACAAATAAAAGTGATGAAATTTATCTCCCAAAACATATTATCACTTAAGTTTTGCATTACAAACCCATGTGTGTGATCCGAACTTTGTAGATTGTTGAGGAATAACACTCCATGACCATTTTTTGTCAGCTTTCTCATGTTCAGCACCAGTTTTCATTGAAATTTCTCCATTAGATCTTTAGCAGACATGGCTTTTACACTTGATTTCTGATTTACACTTTTGAGGAACATACAGTGTTCTCCAGTACAGTTCTGGAATAAGTTTAAGCAGTTTTGTTGCTTCTTTTCTATCTTTACCTGTGTCTGTCATCTATGATCCATACGAGAATATCTTATGTTCAATATCTGCCATGCATAGCGGCCACTTAGATTTATGGATTGTAACCAAATTATGGATGATTTAATTGCATTTTAGTTTCAGGCTCCTATAAATCTGTAACCATTCTTCTGCTATTTGTTAAAAATGTACTTTGAACTTTGAACTTCTTTATTGTAAAGCTTTTAGCCCTGGGGGGCCTTTTAGCTTTGATAGTAACAGAAATACATAGAACAAAATCCATATCAAATACAAATAACAAACTGAAACAGCACTATAACAGGTGAACATTTACAACTTAAAGGTGGAATACTAAGTGAAAAGAGAGATAATAATACCAATAAATTTACACAAATTTGTCAGGGTCTTTTTTGATTTGCTATTCATAAGTTGATATAATTTGTGTGACTGGCGTGTAAAGTAATCTGAAATGAGCTTTTTGCGGTTGTGTAGTATAACTGGGTGACTGCAAGAAAACAAATAATGGGATTCATCCCCAATTTCATTTAGGGGACATAAATGACTGTCAGGAACACAGGGATAGGGAATGAATGAGTATGACTGTGCGTTTTGAAGTTTTGATTTTTTTTAAAGTGCGAATGATGCTGCGTAGGCGTAGGTCCACTCCCTGAACAAAGCGATGGTCAAGGGGATGGGGGGCAGGTACAGGAAATAGGTGACAGTTACATCCGGTGTGTGGGCGAGGGTGCGAGCAGTCTGGAAACAAAAAGAAAAGGACGGAGATAGACTAGAGGAGAGGAGAGAGAGAGTTTGGGTGAGAAAGATAAGCTTCCAGTTCGCAGAGACGCGAAGGGGGACTTTTGATTCTGGACAGAGCCCGAGAAGCAGAATCGTGCCACCAAGTCGGCGAAAAGCTTGGATAGATACTGCGTAATAACGTCGCAGAATCGTGCCACCAAGTCGGCGGAAAGCTTGGATAGATACTGCGTAATAACGTCGCAGAATCGTGCCACCAAGTCGGCGGAAAGCTTGGAAATATACTGCGAAAGACACGCAGACTAGTGCCCGCAAGTAGGCGAAATACTTGGAAGAATATTGCGAAGTAAGAACTGAATAAAAGTCACAGTGTTGACGAACCCATAAACCGGCGTAAGACTTGAAAGACAACAGCGAAGAGACTGTGGCCGTAGATGACCAGAGCTGTACCAACCAGGCTGATGACAGGATTTCGTTGGATACCCAGTCTTACCGAGGCCAAGAGTTGACAGACCGGGGCAACGCCCACGAAGAAGAGAAAGTGTGTGCATGTGTGAGAGAGAGAATTCTATCGAAGGACTGTAAGGTGTGCAAGGGAAATAATTACTGACACTTGTAAAGGAATCCAGAAACTGTGTATTGAGAAACCAAGGGAACATTTCGCATGGTACTGACTTGTGTGTGTATGTGTGTATCCGGAGTCACTGGATTCGATGTATGTGAGTATAGCATTCTAACTATTTGACTTAAGAAGTTTTGATAAAAGGAAAAGGGAATAACACGTATTTGACCCGTATAAACATTATAGTGAATGAATATCTATGTTGTTAAATTGTGGTAATATTTTTGCATTTAAAGGTGGGAACGGACACTTGTCTGTGGATGTTTCTTGGGTGTGAAGGCATCATTGTTCTCGTAACATCTAAAGAACACGCATGATCACCGATCTTTCGTAGCTAAGTCTGCGGAGGTCGGGGCGATCATGACAATGACATATTCTTTCATCTCTGGGGGTATCATTATATCTCAGTTGTTGTACAGGTAATTTATGTGAGCTTGTTCTAAATTTCAGGAGTCTAGTTTTTAGAAAGGGAGACAAAAATAGCAGGTACTTTTCAAAATGAAAGTTATCTTTAAGTGGGCTATGAGCATGTGTGTTAAATTTCCAGCAGGGCCACACCAGGGGTACAGGAGAGACATAGTCTGGCTTAGAGAAAACTAAACCAGATTGACCCAGGCTGCAGCCTTCTAGCAAAGCTAGGGCACTACAGACTAGCCTATTGATTGGTGTGGGCCACAGGGGTGTGTTGGATCCCAGGATCCCATTCTCCCCTGACACAGGATGTCTGAAGAAGACTGCAGAGAAAGAACCGTGAAGAGAAGATGCATGTGAGAGCAAGAAGAAAGAACAGGCCAGGGCAGGCAGAAAGACAGCACAGGAAAAACTGCAGAAACACAAGGAGAGGTTGGGATGGAAAAGAAGAAAGGGAAAGGACCAGAGAGGCAGGAAAAAGGAAAGCGGAAGAGAAAGGGGTGGGCTAGCTTAGCCACCCAGCCAGAGAGACGCTGGGTGCTCACTTCCGGCATGTGAAGCCGGGGCCACAGGGGCAAATTAAAAAGGGATATAGAGTTGGGATGGTTGGAGGAATTGATAGCCCCAGTTGTCCGAGACCTTTGCAGCTGCGATGATTCTTGAGTGGGGTCACTCATTTAGTTGTTTTCAAATCTTTTTTGTTAGAATAAATAACAAACAAAACACTTTCCTGGACAACTTAAAAGCAATATTAGGAAGCAAGATTTGCATGTCCCCTAGCTATTTGTGATTTTTGTAATAACTCTTCTGTATATCAGGCTGATTACAGTTAAATGAAAATTTAATACAAATATTTATATTACTATTATAGATATTTCAGACTTAAATATCCCTCATTACAAAATAACTGCAACAAAAATTCAAATTTACTTTCACATTTTTAACAGTCATACCTACCCAGATAGGTGCATAATTCAGGATCAAATACTTGCATCAATTTGTGAAGATCTGCCAGCTGATGTTTCATACCTCCTTGGTCCATCTCAAAATTGTGACACTGCACACCAAAAATTTATTTGAAGGTTTCTTTATCTTTTGTTTTGTATTTGATGTAACTGAGAATTCTGTTTTTGAATACCTTTTTTGAATACCTATTAACTCTTTACATTCAGCAGTATTGTGGTTCTTGAGGTTCTTGACATGTTCAAACAAATTTTGATTAGGTATATGATATAATTCCTACCGTGATGTGCATTTAATTTATCCACCATAATATTACAAATATAACCTACAATTTGTTAACTGTTTAAACTAGATAATCCTATCATCCATATGCATCAACACTTCACACTTTCATGTGGTGACACGGTTAACAACCTTTGGTTCAGAATCACTATCTTCCAACATTTCTTAAACTCTAAGATGTTTTGAATTGGACTTCATCATTTCTCTATTTCTCATCATAATTATTGTTTAAAAAGAACATATTTTGATCACTGACAATCTTGAAACAGAATTTTATTACTGATGCAAGCGTGTTCCAACCCCATTTAACAGTATGTACTGCACGAAGAATACAAGGCCAACAAGTGGCATGGAGGTCTGGCCCGAGTGGCAGCATGAAGTGACTGGCTGGATGGAACATGTAGCGTAAGGTTACTGGCTGGATGGAACATGTAGCGTAAGGTTACTGGCTGGATGGAACATGTAGCGTAAGGTTACTGGCTGGACGGAACAAGTAGCGTAAGGTTACTGGCTGGACGGAACATGTAGCGCAAGGTTACTGGCTGGACGGAACATGTAGCGTAAGGTTACTGGCTGGATGGAACATGTAGCGTAAGGTTACTGGCTGGACGGAACATGTAGCGTAAGGTTACTGGCTGGATGGAACATGTAGCGTAAGGTTACTGGCTGGATGGAACATGTAGCGTAAGGTTACTGGCTGGATGGAACATGTAGCGTAAGGTTACTGGCTGGATGGAACATGTAGTATAAGGTTACTGGTTGGATGATACCTTAGGGGTAAATGGCAGAATGATGTTGTCGAACAATCAAACTTTTAAATAAAAAATAATTGCAGTGATTTCAAGAATACAATAACTTCCTGATAACAAAGAATTTGATTGCAGGTGAACCTGACCCTAAAATAGCTTTGCTATAGCTACAATATGTTTCTTTTTTAAGTAGCATAAACTGATTAACAAAGTGTGTATGTATGTGTGGGTTAACCCATGTCAAAACCGATGGCTATATCACAGCAGCATAAACTGGAATACTACAGCAGTAAAAGGGAGAAAAGAAGGCGGCAAAAGATATGATGAGAAAAGAGAACATGATAAAACCAAAAGGACGAATAAAAATCACAGCAACATGCTTAAATACATCAATAAGGGCTGATCGCATGTAAAAAGGCCAGTATCACAGATAGAGGAACAAAATGGAAGAGCTCAGGAAAGGAATGGGTGTAAAAACGGCATTGGCCGAAAAGGCAATAAAGTAAAAAGTGGAGGATGGTAAGGTGTTTTACAAAAGTCACAGGTGGGGGGAGGTTCCGAATGAACCAGGAAGGAGTGAGTGAGGTGGATATGTCCCAAATGAAGGTGCATCAGGACAACATCATCTTGCCACACAGGCTCTGCACAATAAACAGGGTCAGAAAGAGAAGAATCGAATGGAGTTTGTTGGAAGACAAACTGAGTGTCCCAGTGGGCTTGCCAAAGAGAGTGGATGTAGGAAGAAATAACAGAGTGAAAGTTAATAAACAACAAATGAGGACAGAGCGCTTAAATTATCGAAAGATAACTCCAACAAAGGTACTGGCAGCGCTCACACATAGCCGTATGCAGACGCCTGTGCCCTAAAGGGAGCTTACCGTACCTAAACACGTAGCAAAGAGAGGGCCGAAAGAAAGGAACTTGGCAGATCCAAAAAGATCTGCAAGCCCTTTCTTTATAACGGCGGTATTCTTCACACAGCTAGCCCTCGGTGCACAACGTGTGCATACGGAGAATCCATGTTAATGAAGTCAACCCGCTCACTAAGCGTGTGTTGACAACTAGGATTCAAAGACGAACACAACATATGACAAATACATGGAATCCTCAAAGTGCAAATTATAATTAATAAACAACAAATGAGGACAGAGCGCTTAAATTATCGAAAGATAACTCCAACAAAGGTACTGGCAGCGCTCACACATAGCCGTATGCAGACGCCTGTGCCCTAAAGGGAGCTTACCGTACCTAAACACGTAGCAAAGAGAGGGCCGAAAGAAAGGAACTTGGCAGATCCAAAAAGATCTGCCCGCCCTTTCTTTATAACGGCGCTATTCTTCACACAGCTAGCCCTCGGTGCACAACGTGTGCATACAGAATAGCGCCGTTATAAAGAAAGGGCGGAAAAGAAGAAAAGGACCAAAGAGGCCGAAAAACGAAAGCCAAAGAGAAAGGGGTGAGCCAGGTTAGCCAGCCAGCCAGAGAGACGCTGGGCGC
>SMGT01004693.1:0-41920 GCA_004794575.1 Lanistes nyassanus
CAGTGAGCTGTACGCACGGGGAGCTCAGCGTGTGCGCATGCGCGGAAGGGGTCTTACAGGGTTCCCTGGGTGGATTTTGTTTTTAGGGTGCGATTTAGGGATCGCCAAATGAGAATTTAGCACTTTGGGTCATGGTACAGTATTGTGACAAGAAAATCTCACATTCTTTGAACGCTGGTGCAGTGCAGTGTAGACAGGTAGAAAGAGACACCAAGGCAAAGCCACGCTGAGAAAGGTAGAGCGCAGAGCGACATAAGTCTGATGCGGTCAACAGTGCTTGAGAAAGTCAGGTTGAATTGGCCAGCGAGTAGACCACATGAGGTGACGCACAGGGAGTATGCATGCCCGGAGGGGGGTCTTACCAGGGTTTGTATGCAAAATTTTTGTTTGGAATGTGTGGTTTGGGTTTGGTAACTTGAGAATTTAGCACTCACAGTATTGTGACAAGAAATATATTTTGGGGTTGATCTGAAAACACTAGAAAACAGCAGAACTATTAGATGTAATTGTAAAGCACAAATATTGTGTACAAACCTGTTTCAACTATTTCACATTATAATGGGATTGCTGACTGATTATTTATGTCACTGACCGATGCTTATCTACAGGTACAGCCAGAGTCTCTGCTCATGGCACCTCTTCTGGTTAAATTTTCAAGAGCAACAAACTCAGAAGTCATTCAGGTAAGAACAGTCTTATTCTTTCAAAACTTTTAGCTTAAGTGATGTGTTAATGAAGTTCAATTTACGTTGTTTTTTTTATCAAACTCACCTAAAATGAACTACTAGTAAAAGCAGAGGCTATTTTATGAGACTCAACTGGAATAAAAATTGATCAGAAGTGGTTAGTAAAGACCAATACAAGTGGGACATGATAATACTTGGCCAAATATTCTGCAACTGAAAGTTTGTGTTTGTATGCATTTAAGAATTTATGATTAAGTGACACCCCCCCACCCCGAAAAAAAATCCAAAACTAAAAAATGGCACAGTACAGACAGAAAGAAGGGAGGGTGGGAAAGACTGCCACTAGCACAAAATAAAAGACAAAATCGTACAGAGTATCTGGTTGAGCCAGAATCCCGCATCTTGATCCACAGCTTGCCGTAGTAGCCTCGTACAGCAGAAGGACAAAAAATGACAGTGACTACATGCTTCTCCTTCGGACGAATGACCAGTTCACTCCTCTGCTGCCACTCCCCTGTAGGCGTCACCAGCTGCACGCCACAGCGCCAAGTTACTCAGAGTTACTGACAATGTATAAACATTGCTAAGACCCCAAACAGCTCCACCCAAACTTATCAATATGAACATGGCATAAACACAATCACAAGGACAATGAACAAGTCCTACATTACCCATGCTCTCAACCCCCTCCCCCCATATGAAGTCCCCTTACTAATCCATATGAGGAGATCCCCAAACAGTGCACTCTTCTTATAATTATGCAAAACTTTCAATCCAAAATTTAGTCTGCCTGCACACAGTATCAGCTTGAATCTGAAACCTATAATTTACTCAAATTAAAAGGACCAGAGGCATGGCACTGATATAAACAGACTGCACATGCAACAGAACAGGTTGCACTGGATATGGCACATGTTGGACTATGTACAGGAAAGATATGAGAGGTTTTTTTTTTAAATCCCACCCTATGAAGTAACAAATCCAAATAACTCCTGAATCAAATCAGTTCAAGACATTTTAAAAGTCACAAACATAAATAAATGGAGCAAAATGTTACCTTGAAGCAGTCTGTGGCCCCCTTCACTTCCAAAAAAAGATGCTCAGTGTTCTGGGAATCATTGTTTAGCAGCCTCATCGTCAGACTCCTGCATTACAAATGTATGGATCAGTAAATCCTCTGGTACATATGACAATACACAAACACACTATCCATATACGGGGCACCTGTTTACAGGAGTGGCTGTTCGGTGATTTTCTCGATGATTTGGTTTCCTTCCCCAGCTCTTTCCTCCCCACCCAATCTGCTTGGTCAAACTCTTCCCTCCCATTCCATCACGGGATGGGCTTGGTTGGAGTTAAAGTTAACGATAAACATGGTTCATCCATCTGATGTCTTTCTTCCTGCCATCTCCCCACCCAGCCTACTTGCTCAAACTCTTCCCTCCCATTCCATCATGGGATAGGCTTTGTTGGAGTTAAAGTTAACGGTAAACACCGTTCATCCATCTGATTTCTTTCTTCCTGCCCTCTCCCCCCTAACCCCCCCCCCCCCCAAAAAAAAATGAGAATGCTGCTTCAGTCTCACTTGGTCTGGTTTAGGGCAACACCATTGAAGGACATGAATGAACAGCTGGACAGAACGCTTGAAGATGTTCGCTGCAAGCGCACTGGAAGCGTGACACGGGCTTCCATGGGCAGCTCGTATGAAGGGCCATGAGGCTGAACATCTAACAGCAGAAGACTGAAACAAATTAGAATATTCCCTAGACAAGCGTTGATCCATGATATAACAATGAATGCAATGCTCATGTATGAAAACAGAAAAAAGCAATTAAGAGTTAACCTGAAATAATCATCAGGTACTCGGTCATTTAAACGACAGATCTGTTGAGACCTACCAGGATCATTTCTTGGTTATACTCACCTCTGATATTTATTCACACCCTTCTCCAGCGGAGAAAATGTCACAGTAATTTCTGCTTGACTTTGAGGTTTTATCGTAACATGCCTTGGCTCAACCTGGAAGCAGTCTGGGAAAGTGGTGACCCCTAAGGCTAGCTCCATGGATATATTTCCCGAGTTGTTCAGACACATGCTCTCCTGGATGGTTCGATCAGGCTCCGTCTTGAACTTCAGTGACTGACAGGACAAGATCAAGTACTGATTATGTTGCACTGGTTTATATATATATATAAAGCTGATGGTTCTCTTTTATTCTGTGACCCCATAGGTCGTCTAATGGTTAAAGTGTCTCCAAGGCAGGACATTGGTGGTTTGTACCCGAACTGAGTTACGCTTAAGATTTAAAACTGGCAATCTAGTAGCTACCCTGCCAGATGCCTGGCACTACAGGGAACAGTACAAGGACTGGTTGGCCTGGTGTCAGTGTAATGTGACTGGGTGGGACTGAAGCTTGTGTTGCGACAGCAATCATAGAGTGTTAGCATACCTCAAGCAACATCATCCTGATATGCACTTCATTTGCGACTGGACGTTAATGAAAAAAAACAATCTGTTTCATTCCATCGTTTCAGTTAGTGTTAATACTAAATTGAATAAAAATACAAAGAATGTGGGCACTGACTTGGTTGTTGACATGCTTGTCTGTTCTGAATGATTGCCTGATGGTCAGCAACCAATAACTGTTCAAATTATATACCGTTAGTCCTACATTTAACTTACCATGTGTGTGGGTTGAATGAGCAGGTGCGGCATGCCGATGACAGCCTTCAAGGTCAGCGTTGCCAGGGCTGGAAGACACTGGACTGGCGTGTCCACCTCTATTGCCACTTTTGCTTCGATCTTCTCTGCTGGGCGCTCAGCTAATGCTAACATACAACAAGGGTTCAAAGTGGAATGGTGCATGAATGTGTGTGCATGAGGGAAGGAGGCGGGGGTGATGGGGTGAAGTTTTGAAAGATGATTTTGCATGTCATTACAATATTTTGTATGTACTTCTTGTCATGTCAAAGCTATAGCTTAACACCTATAAGCATTCTATACATATATGGATTTTGTATATGCATTCTATTTGCATTTCCTTGCTAGCATGGTCAAACATTATATCCAAACTCATTCAATATAAGCTGCCTTTGATGACTAAACCCACATGTGACATGGTATTCAGAGCTCTTATCCTGTTTTGTGCTATGGGTCTAGCTAGCAGGTTTTAACTCAATTGCCTTGTAGGTTTTCAGTCTGTTACTATCACTGTGGTTGCAGAGGGACACAGATTTTGGCACGATTGAAATAAATGCTGCTTGCAAACTATCACAAGTTCAGTAATCTATTTTATGTAGGTCGAAAGATCAATTTTTGAGCATCAAAATAATTATAGAACCTACTAAAATAATGTTAAATAGTACTTACTGTTTGGTGTTAGAGGTAGTCACTGTATGCACTGTACGTATCTACTCGGTTTCTTCTGCAATGATTTCCCTGTGGTCTCTCCGTATCTTATAAAAACTGTTAAATAGTCTTTACTGTTTGGTGTCAGATGTCGTCACTGGATGCACTGTACGTATCTACTCGGTTTCTTCTGCAATGACTTCCCTGTGGTCTCTCCGTATCTTATAAAAACTGTTAAATAGTCTTTACTGTTTGGTGTCAGATGTCGTCACTGGATGCACTGTACGTATCTACTCGGTTTCTTCCCCTATGATCTCCCTGTGCTCTCTATGTATCTTATAAAAACTAGAAAAAAAATCTATCATTGATAAAAACATAATTCCAACACAGGCTGAAAGAGAAATTTAAAAACTATCAAATAATTACTACCTGAAATCCATCTAGTGTGAATTCTGGGTAAAACGCTGCATTGAAACAGGTATCCATGTGAATGCACAAAATGGTGCTGTGATCGTCTCGCGAATTACCAAACAAGATTTTGAGATCACAGTAGTGTATTGTGTGGTCTAAGGGAATGAACTCAATAGAAAAATGATTCTGCTATAAGAAAACACCAGTTACATCCTTTTTTGGTTTAAAAATGTGTAAAAAGTCGTTGCAATACCTCATCTGATATGACCCCACAGAGTTGAAATTTTGTTCGCAATCCCGTTTACGACATGGATCCGTTGAGTTAACTGATGTTAACTAACATATTACCTAACCTATTAACCAATCACAAGACCTCATCAATCAAATTAACACTGACGAATATTTATCAACCCCACCCTCCTCATGACACTCACCTCTGTTCATCTCCTTGCTAGGAGGCTTGCAATAAAGACGAATCTCCACAACTTTTGCTTCTTCATTCTCGCAGCCTGGCATCTGAACAGTGAAAATATTTCGCCCCAGCATCTCAGGGCGGCTGGACAGTGAGACGATGGAAATGTCACTTGAAGTTGCAGAGTTGTCGAAAGTAAAGCAGTGCCATACAGTGTTTGACTTCAAGAGGAAAAAAAGGGGCCAAGTATAAGTATAAATCCCAGCCCCGCTCAAAAAAGGGCTACTGATGTAAAATCTGCCCCAATTAATGGCATCTGCCATAAGTAGATCAAATTTTTCTTAGGTGAAATCAACCCCTCCTTGTCCCAACCCCAAAATCTTTATTTATCTTTTCACGATGTGGAGCTATCTCTACAACCCACAAAAGATGTTACTTCCAAAGCATCTTACATGGCAAAGAAGAGAAATGTTACTCAGTGATGCACATTTCCATTGGTCCTCTGTAATAGACCTATTAAAATTTCAAATGACCGATTGTCTCAACTGTTGTAAGGACAATTGTCCGATTACATTACATTTGATGCAGACTTGTGTCCTATTTTTACATGATGAACCAGACTAGAGAAATGTCGTTTTTCTTTTGCTCTCGATGATAAGATCAAATGAACCCACTGACAATGTCTCAACGTTGACCTTGTGACTAGTTGCTAGGTTCTCTTGTCTCTTTTGTTCCACTGGGCTTGAGTTCCATTTCAATCAAACAATTCAGTTTTTTGCAGTAGCTAGAGTGACAATACCGCTAATTTCAGTTTGTTTCTGGCCTAAATATTACTCCAGCCCCTTTCTTGTTTGAGAAAAAATACATTAATACATCAACAAAAGCATTCCCCTTGGCGATATCCGAAACATGAGCTTCCAGTGACAATCAGCCATTACGTGCTCTTAACAAGCAAGTCCAGGCCGATTTAGTTTTCCGATGTGAACATAAAACAGTTCACTGCCAACTTCTATGTCCAGCTAATGCCAGAACCAGTTTATAGGTCTGGCATCCGAAGACTCGCCTACATTTCCTGCAATAGTCTCACTAAACTTTGCCAGCGGTTTTGTTAGTATTCTGAAATGACTCTTAAGAGTACCAATGTAAGTGCATTCAAGGAATGCTTTTGTCTCATTCACTTCCTGTACCATCGATCAGAGATTAAACCAAAGATTTACAATCGCTGATAAACATTTGTCCTGCCTAAACACATTCGATCAATATAGAAATGTGTGTGAAGGAGACACACATTTTCAAAAGTTTGTGCATGATTTTCAATGTTTTGTAAATGAACACAAACATCTATGCTTATTGGGAACCCAGATTCAGGCAATTGCTGTTTGTTGCCATCAGTGTTGATTTTGAAGATGATAACACACACAACACTTACCGACCATCCAGATAATTTGATGGGAATAGAAGCTTGCTTCGTACTAAATGATAACACACACAACACTTACCGACCATATGGACAATCTGATGGGAATAGAAGCACGCTTTGTGTTACGTAGCTTGATGGACTTTGTCTGACAGGTGCCCCACATTACTTCTCCAAACTCCAGCACTTCCACTGAGGGCGAAATCTAGACAAACAGCATATGTTTGCATATTCACAATCATATATCGACATCCAAAAATTACCCTTCCCCAACAGTCTTTGCAGAACAATGATCACCCATTTCAACATTCTTTACATCTAATAAGACACGGGGCAGTGCAAAATAAAGCTGAAATACCTGTCACCGAAACGATTCCTAGAAATGGGATCTGGCCGATCAGGGAGGAGAGGGAGGCCATATACGAGCTGAACAATACTGCAATCCTAAACTTCCTTTACCAACCAGCTGGCATCAACACCTAGGCAAGGCTGTCAAGCCTAGGTTAGAACAACTGTGGTTAACCAGTCCTGCAGTTAAGCTGTAAAGTATTTTCTCATAATTAAACATTGTCTTCAAAAAGAAGATAGAGACTCCAGTCACGTGGGGAATACAGCGACATGACAGGTGGTGGCCTTGTTACCCAGACTTATCAGAGCCTCACCAGTATGCTTGGTGCTTCAGCTCCAGCTTTAAGTTGAATGATTGTGGTGGTGGGTGCAAAAGCAGGATTCAAAGACTGAGCAGACAGTTCCACATCTGCAATATGGTCACCAGGGCATTTGGGCACAAACAGCACCTGCAGACAACAAGACTTCTTCAAAACACAATGTTTTATTAGAAAGAAAGGCAATGAAAATCAGAACACATCTTGAAGACGACTAAGTACCAATTAAGATAATATCCTAAATTTCTTTTCCACATTCCTAAAAGGACATGTCAAATAAGAAAGGAACTGCAGAGTGGGGGACTTACTGGAATATCTTCACTTGCTTCTGGAGCTATGGAGACTTTAGATTTGAGCTCGAAAGGGTTATACATCTCCAGCCTGGTTCGTCTGTTGTTATGAACCACTTGCAGCACCTGCAGTCGACAAACCAGTACATATGCTGTTTTGTTGGTAACAGGAAACCATGTCTTGTCTGACACACCAAGACAGCAGAAATCTCTGAAGATAACCACACGCTGAACATCCACAAGGGGGCGCTGCACACGTGGTGTCACCATTCTGGTACCACCAGCAGTGAGATCTGACAAAGATGGAAAGTCAAATTTTAATTAACGCTCAAGCTTCTCCGAAACCCTTTATCAAGGCTGCTCTTAATTACATGGAAATACTAAGCAACACCCTTTAAGGGCTACTTACATGTTGCAATGCCCTGTCAATATTGATAGAAAACATTTCCAAGTACTCTCCATACATGTTGCAAGAAACCTGCAATATTTTATCCACCAGCTCATGTCAAATGACCGTCATGTGATAAATCTGGCAGGTGAGAGTGTAAGCATGAACAAAATGGATGAACACAAAAAGTTTATTCTGATTGCTGCACTTGCTGTTCATATGACCATGGCCATTTATGCCCCGTCATCTGTGTCTGAGTACAAGGAAATTAAAAAATAAATGGACTGCAGTTAGGATCATATGCATGTCTGTTTAGAGAATTCACAACAGAGGAGTCGAATGAATGCAGGCGGTTCTTGTGTGTCGGCCCAAGACCCAACTGTCTTCTAATCAACAAATATGCTTCTCACGCAAAATCTGTTTGCTAAACGAGGTGATCAATGTTTGTACAGCAGGAATGCTGCTCCCAAAATCTATTAAGTGAAAAGTCAATTCATCTGACCAGTAAACTTATAATGACAGACTTATCATAACCATGACGAACTGGACTACTCCACACAAGAGACAGCACAATATTTCTGATTGGGTAAAACCCTTGCAACATTGTGGTGAAGCCTTGTCAAAAAAGCGCAACATTCTATGCACACAAAATGTTAAGAGGGCCCCAACATTTCCTGTCAACATTTCACCTCCCATGTATGGTAAACATTGCCCTCAAAGCTGGAAACATTGCAACATGTGGATGGTCCTTTAGCAACATAAAAAATATATAACTGATTTCTCTTACTCATATTTTATAATTTTAAAAAATTCCTCCTGAACCTCAGCAAAAAAGAAAGAATGTCTAAAAAAGCCAGCAGTACGACACAACAAGTGCTCACCACGCTCGTCGAGCTTTGAAGTCATCAAGCTGGTCGCTGCCATCTTGCCCATCTCAAAGGCAGGGGTGCTTTGACACAGTGGACTCTTACCCCAGAAGCTGCCCATGACTGAACTCTCCGGCATCTCGCCACCAAGTACAGTCGTGTGGTGGAAGTCTTCATTCAACTCGTAGTACACACTTGCATTCGACTCATTGAGCTGCTTAACTGAGCTTGTCGGCAGAACCACGACAGAACTTGCTGTTTGGTGGCTTGCAAATGCCTGGCTGTGCTGCTGACCGGCATTCTGCTTTTGGTGCTCTGCTATAGCATGCTGAGTCAGATGCCTGTGGCTCAGGTGTCGCTGAGCAAACTCAGTCTGCAGCAGAGAAGAATCCGTTAGAAGAACAGGTTTGTCTCCAACACAGTGTTCAGATCTCCGCACTGCAGACGATTTTTTACCCAGGATTTGCTCTGACGCAGTCTGGTGTGCTGTACCTGGTTTGAGTTTAGCCTGTCCATTCTGATCACCAACAACTAGCTGAATCTGTCTGGACTCCATCAAATTAAGGTCTTTCACACCAACAGGCTCCTCACAACACACATCTTGGTCAGTGCCAGGCTTGCTCACTGCACAGCTGTCCTCCATGCCATCAGGTATGTGCTGATCATCTTTTCTGCCTCGAGGCGACACGCTCCCTGTATCACTGACTGGACAAGTCATGGGCAGCGAGGATGAGCTGTGTAAACTAATTTCGGAAACTCCCCTTTTCTCTAAGGGTTCTTTTACTGATGACCCATTGCTGCTGGCCTTGTGGCCTACAAGTGGGTCAGAAATAAAGTTACTGACATCATCTCCTGCAGAATAAGCTCTTTTTTGTGTCAGTCCAATTTTTTCCCTCTCTCCTCTATCTTTCTGCACATTAAGAGGAACATTCAAGGGAAATTCATAATTTACACGACTTTTACTTGCTAAAGGCCTCTCGAGACTGGCGTTGTCTGCTCCTGCCTGACGTTCAAAAGAGGCATGAAGTGTCTGCTTTTGCTGAGCCAATGCAAAGCTTTCAATATGGGAGGGATAATCAGCACTTGCTAAGCTCAAATCTGTGCCAGAATGGAAGCCTGTTTCACGTGATGAGGCTGTGGTTGACCTGGAAACATTTTGATTTTGTCTGGAAACCACCCTGCCGGTGCCAGAAATGTTCTCCCGTGGAGACTGCTTTGCTTTCAGTTCCACCTTAGCTGAAACGTGACCTTGTCCTTCACTTAAACACTCTTTTTTCCCAGAGCCTTGCACAGATACAGCTTTAACATCACTTGGTGCAGATTCCCTCTGCCTTGTTCTGCTTGCGTCAGGCTCTTCTGGGTGCTTACTGTGGCCAAGATTCCAAGACACAGTTCCATCCTGTGCAACAGTTATTTGCGCAGACTGGCCTGGCTGCTGAGGGGAAGACTGAGGTCTCGGTGACTTGCTGCTCTGGTCCTTGGAGTCACCACGTAACATGCTTCTTTCTGTTTTTTCTGCCATTCTGGTGACAGAGGAGCTACGAATCGGCAAGCGAGATCCTTTTCCTGCAGTTACCCGATGTTGGGATGTAGCATCCCTGGGAGAAGTTGAAGAGTTGGATACACATGACGTTGCAGTGGATTTCATCCCCTGTTCTGTTATTTCTGAAGAAACAGTGGATTTTTTCACAGTTGCTTCTCTGGTCACGTTTATGGATTCAGCCTCCTTTAAAACATCTGTTCTACTGCTATCCTTTGCCGAAGACAACTGGTTGTGGGTTTGGCTCTTGCAAACTTGTTGCTTCTTTGGGTTGGAGAACTTTAGCACAGCTTGGGCAAAGTTTGATGATTTGGAGAAGTTGTGCTGCTTCACGAAGTTCATGACACTACTGAGACTCAGAGCATCTTCCACTGACATGTCTGTGGCATTGGCACGAGTCAGATCCAGAAGTAGTGAAGACAGTTCTCTCTCAGCTGCTTCTTGATCTTGAAGACTTTGTTTAATTCCTTGAGAGTGGTCAAAGGTTGTGAAGCTAGTCTCACCTGCAGCAGCTGAATTCCCACTGGTTAGAGTTCTGTCAACTGTAGGAGGAGGAGAAAAAAAAAACCTCTGCTAAAATTGTATTGCAGATTCAACTCTGAAGCGTTTAATCCCTCATCTCAGTAGAATATTTGGCAAGTCTTTTAACTGACATTAGCATCCTGTTGCAAATTTATGTATAGCTGGTGTAGCAGTTTTCTCCGACAATTGCTTTCATTCCAGCGAGTCGAAATTTATGAGTCTTGCTTAATCCTTAGCATTAACCATGGTAAGTTTAAAAGTAAACGCGAGGCTCACCATCTTCATTGCCCTCTCCCTCAGTGCGTGAGTCCAGAGACAATGTATTGCATGCTGAAGGAGGAGACATCAGTTTCGCAGGGACTGACCTACGTGGAGGACTATACACTGGATTCCCAAACTCGGGCTGTCAGGCAGAAAAGCAAAAATTCAGTCTTTTAAGGCTCACGTGCACTTGGGCTACCAAATCTGTCACGTCTACAAAATTATGGCAGACCCTACCAGCTTAGGCAATCCATATGACAGCAAGATCAACAAATTTAATTGTTATTCTTACCCTTGGCACACCATCTCCTCCACCAAGTCTGCCAAGTGCCTCTGTTCTTGTGGCCATGTATGAAGTGATGGACATTTCCAGGTGCTCTGGCTTATCATCTCCTAAGTAACCTGATAGGGTACTGTCATTCCCTTCCCATGTCAGCCCATCTGCAGCTACAGCAAGCTGGTCATGCTGAGGAGACAAGTGGACATAACAAGATTTCCCATGTGTTAGCATGCTTTCACTTCATGTGTCATTTTGACAGTACATGTACATCAAAGTCTGAAGGAGCGAACCTTCCTCAAACCAAATTTCTCTTGTGGCACTTAAAAATCTGTATAAACGTATCCAAGCAAATTCACTTCTGACTACAGAATACTTAAAAAGAAGTACTGAAAACAAAGATACCTCACTGAACTTATTCTCGTGTTCAAACTGCACTTCATCCGCAGCCAGTATAGCTTTTGCTGAATCTGAAACAGGTCAAGACATTTTATAATTGAAGCACGATCTTGAAATACAGAATTTAAATCTTGATCTCATACAAAAAAGTCAATTACATCCCCAGAAACACATGCACACACCCACACACATCCACCCACAGGATTTTCACACACAGCTTCATAGTCCCCATACTGAAGTCACGTTCTGGCTAAGAACTTGTACTGCAACTGAAAAGTTGATTGAGAACTACTCACCTGCAGTCTGAAAATTCTCTTCCCCAATGTCAATCCCTAGTGCCAGGAGTTGGCGCTTTAGATCTTGGTCAGATGTTCTTCCTGCAAAGTCACATTTAAACTTAAGTGCAATCATTAAACCCATGAAAGGTCATTACCATATAGATCTACAAACACCAATCAAACATACAGAAGCAGGATTCTTTAAAAAAAAAATGAGCAAAATGCTTTCGTTTAGGAAGTGAAATCCATCAACCTTTTGGAAAATCAAAGAAAGATGCAAAAATATTCAGAAATATATTTCCCATAAATATTTAAATATGAAGCCACATTTCACGCACACTGCTGGCAAAAAAAAAAAGTAAACAAATCAAACCAAGAATTCCAGAATGGCTCAGATCACTCCATTCTTCCGCGTTCTTGCAAGCTGCTGCTGCAATCAACAGACCATTTGTGTGTTTAAGAAAATGCTGATAAAACACATATGAAGCATTAGCTTTTTTAGGAGGAGGGGGTGAGTAGAGGTAAGGAGGCCCCAAATCTAATATGAACGAAATTAAATAGTAGTTACTAGTACCATTTTGAAAGAAACCTATTATTACCTTTTTCCTTTTTTTTTAAAGGTGGAGCCAATGGTCGCTTAAAAGGCTCTCCTGAAGAGTCAGTCTTGTTCATTTCTGGAGCAGAGGTCTGAACTTGTGTGTTTGGGTCAGCCAGTCTGGCAAACAGGCATGTAATGTATGTCACTTACGTGTTTACTTCTTTGTGACTCTTTATGACGCTGTGGACACGTCACCTATGTCCATGACGCTGGGAACACTGCAGCCTCCCCAAAACTAAAAACTACTACCCTCTGGTAACTTTCTTCACTTTTTCGAAAAGCAATCATTGCATACATGGGGTGAATACTAATATGTATTAGATCCAAGAAATCAAATTTTATTTAGCAAATCATGCTGATGGATATAGGCTGAGAAAATTTTTGGCAAAACGACACTTAAAAATGGGACATTATGACCCTTACACATTTCAGATAATGATTCAGCAAACCCACTGGATCAAATTTTCATATAGAGTCTAGAGGAACCAATACTAAAGATAGTATTGAAAATTTGACAAGAATCGATAATTTGGTAGTTTTTAATATAGCTACTGGTCATTACATTCATTTGAAAATCGATTTGAAATAAGATGACTTCCTAGCACGCAAAAAAATGCAAATTTCTTTATCTAAATTTTTGTTCATTTAATAGGGAATGACTACTTTTGATCACATTTTCTGGTATGCAATTCTGAAATGACAACTAACTGACCCATGACTACGCAACTGAGTATCTATGTCCCATAAATGTTTTCCTGTATTGTGAAAGGAAGCTTTAAATTTTTAGGACGAATATGCCTGTCAGCATTTCAAATATGGCGGATCAATTCATGCCCAATAAAGTTGTGTACATTTTGCAATAAGTTGGAGTTCTTTCCAAACATCATACCAATATAAAGCAAGATAGATATATCAAATCATGGAAGGCAAAGAAAAAAAAAGACTGGAAAGATTGGAAATTAAGAAAACAAAGAGGCATAATTACAACTTATTTTACCTGTTATCCCCACCATCAGACAATTTATCTTCACCGTCGGCATTTTCTAAGCCAAAAGAACCAAAGCTCGACTCCATGGCAGCAAAATGATCCTATCAAAAGAAAAACAAAATTTCTTAGCTAAATTTGTGTTTGTTTACCAATACTTACCATGACCCAAAGTGCTAAATTCTTAAGATAGTGATCCCTAACTGCACCTTACAAACAAACATTTTCTGTAAATAAACCCTGGTAAGGCCCTTTCATGCATCCACACACATGCCTCACCCCATGTCTTCTACTCACTGGCAAATTCAAGCTGACTTTTGAAAGGGGGAGGGGGGACCACAAAAAAAAAACTAAGGAGGGCCTCCATGATGGGTCATGGTAAGTATTGCTAAAGAAATGCAAATTTAGCTAAGAAATTTGAATTTTCTTGTCACAATACTGTACCATGACCCAAAGTGCTGATTCAGCACAAAAAGGAGGTGGGTGAAAGAAAAACCTTACCAGGATCTGGAGGAGGCAGAATGCAAAATGTGCTGGGCGACCACAGTGGTGCCAACACCAATCTGCCATGCTCCCTGCAGACAGAGAGGTCCTGTAGACAAAAATTGACAAACTGGTCCTCTGACCGCCAGTTTAGACTGCACACGAGGGGCCAGAAAGTGAACCAAGGAGATGTAGGTTTCCGGTTCATCCACTTCCAGCTGGTACTTCCGCATACACAAGTGAGCGATGTCTGCCAGCAATGCCACAAGTTCCACAATGGAGTGGAAGCCTCTCATCCACTCATCCTTCTGAGAGTCTGAGCCATCCCCCACTTCTAGATCACACCACGACTCCTCAGAAGAAGAGTGTGGAAATGGACATGCTCAACCATCGCCACCGGAAATGCTCACAACAGAGGAACTGACTGGGGACAAGGCAGACGTAACCATAGAGGAATGCTTATGGGACAGTCCTCACATTTGCATTTATCAGACACAGAATGAGAAACAGAAGAAGATCACAACCCTTGCCCTCATCCAAACACGGCCACGTCACCGTATCATGCACACTGTCTTTAGACATAGTGCCATTAAACAAAAAGTAAGACGGCACTAAAACCTTAAACACAAACAAAAACAGAGCAGCTAAGTGCAAGTCGAGCACAGAAGTGATGCAGACAAAAAGCATGAGGAAAGGCGAGCACAAGTAAAGATTCACGCGGAGACAGTAATCACTCACAGAGCTCGACAGGCGAAGGTGCAGAAAATCACTGTGTTAAACCATTCAACGAAATAAACAGGGAAATAAACAGACAAGAGGAGGGAGAAAAACTCATTTTCCTGTACAGCGGTGCACAGTAGTGGCGACAGGCAATGGTGGGGATGCAACAGCAGTGTGGCACTCAGGCCAAGGTGATTGAGAAAGTCAGCTTGAACTGCCACTGAGTAGATCACATGGAGTGATGCACACTGTAAACGAATGCATGGAAGGGCCTTACCAGGGGTTGTTTACAGAAAATTTTTGTTTGGAGGGTGCGGTTAGAGATCGCTAACTTGAGAATTTAGCACTTTGGGTCATGGTGCAGTACTGGGACAAGAAAGAGATGTGACTTCATAAGTATCATAGCAGTATCATTCAGCTTACAAAACTTCTTGTGAAATAAATAGTCTACCTGTCCAGTCAGACAAAGCTGACACTAATCCTGAACATGAACCTTTGCATAACTCCCTGTTCACTTTAAGAAGAGCTGTGACCACAGCAATCTAAGAATAATACAGAGGAAATGAACGCAATAAGGCAAGAATAAGAGACAAGAAATTTCATTTATATTGTCTTTAACATCAACAACAGTCTAAAAATCTTAGTGGAAAATTCTTAAATACCACAGAAAATGAGAAATAACAGCATGTCTTTCTTGCACATTAAACCAACCTGAAAGGGCATCTTCTGGTTGTTGGTTCCTAACGCTCCCATTTCTAGGCAATTTTCTTCAGCCTTCTTGCTCAGCCCACCAGCAGCAGACGGGTCCGAGTGACGCAGGATGTCCTCAACATGAAATGAGCTGCTTTCTAGTGGTGGGTTGCCTGTAGTGTCACAGTCCTGCACATTACGCTGGCTGGATGTTGGCATGAAGAACACAGCCTGCAAGCCGGACTCCTCCCGTTTGTTCTCTGTAGTTACCTGCTGCTAGGACAAAGTAAAATCCAAATACCTCTTACTGTTTGCACTGACCTGTTCGCCCCCGTTGGGCCCAGCACACATTTTCCTGCAACTTTCAATGCTTTTTTTTTCAAGATGAAGTGTATTTCAACACAATATATTGGGTTTGCAAAATGTTTGTTACAGCCCATAAACACGTTGTGTTGCCTTGATTCTCCAGGACCAATATCCTTTAGTGATGTCAGAGTCCAGCAATCAACAAACTAACAGCAGTGTTGATCAATGTCAGATATGCCAGCATGAAAAACAGACAACTATCTGTTTTGCAGTTACTGTACTATGCATAATATCTTTCAGGCTGTGATTCTCTTAATCCTGCAATTTCTTTTTTTGCCTGGATGTCAATTCCTAACTCCTTTTCTTCATTGTTGACCACTGATTACAGCAAATGGTCACTGCCATGGCAACATAGTGGGTAGCACTGTCATTAAGAAATGGAACTATTCAACGTCAGAAGAAAGTAGCGGAAAAGAACCAGTCTGCAATAAAACTGATATTTAATTTTCACAAAAACTGACTGTGCAACACCCACATTACATTACCAGTTTAGTGTGTTAACCAACAGACAAGACGAATTAAAACATCACACAAACATTCTGGGCTAATGCAAAACATAAAGACAGTGTTGCTGACCTGACATGTCTGCTATGGAGAGAATGGGTCCCATTAACATCGACACTAAATCATTTTCCCATGCACTGTCAAGTGCAGTGCTATTAACTGCAGTTGCAAAAATAATTAACATGAGGTGCCAAAGAATGCAGTTAGAATTTAATGACCCTCAATAAAAAGAACATGCTAACTACTGCCAGAAGATAAGCAAATGAGTTTTCCAGCATACATTTTACACCTACAGGCAACACAAGTCAGACGTGATTCAACATTTCTGTGAACACTGCTTTCGACAAAATGACTTCTGAAACTGGTCAAATATGTGAAATCAACTTGTAGTTTGGTACTGTCAAAGTGAACTTTTTAATTTTGCAAACACGATCATTTTCACTTTTTTTTTTTTTTGGTGTGTTTGCATTCTCTTAAACTTAGCTCTGTCAGGTCAAAGTCGCTTAGCCAAATGTTTTTACAAATGATGCACAAGTAACGTTCAGTGCATCTTTCTGTCAGATCTACACAATATTTTCGTATAATCCTTTTATAACAAAGTTGATAGAAAGGAGGGAAAAAAACATTTCTAAAGTGGTTAATATATTACGAAAACTGAGTCAAAGGTCTCCTTTTTGTTTATATTTGAAACTAAATAGTAAATTCCACAGCTGATGGACGAACATGAGTATTTTCAAGATGGAAGTTAGCAGCACATTATATTGCATGTGATCAAAGAGGAACAGGAAGAAATATCTAAATGAGTTAGAAAGCCATTTGCAGCAGTCCACCTAAAGGGTTCCACACACATTGCAATGCTCTCAATGACAGCAACACAATGAAAGTAAACATTTCTCATCATTCTCCATACACACTGCAAAAAACCTGCAATATTTTACCTGCTAGCTCATGTCACATGACCATCACATGATCGATCTGAGACACTGGAATGTTTAACATGGACATCTTGGATGAATATATACTGTTTATTGACTGCAGCTTCTATGACCATGGTCATGTTTGCCCACACATTTGATTCTGAGTGCGAGAAAACTAAACAAGAGAATACTGGTATGAGTGTATGTGTCTCTTAAAAGAATTGAAAGCAGAGGACTCCATAATGCAGACACTTCTTGCATGCTGCACAAAGGTTTTGTGTAGTTATTGAGACTGGTAGTTCCTGTTATTAGACAAAGACACGAGGATGAGAAAACCTGAAGTCCAGGAATGTTGCTCCCAAAGATCTATTAACTGAAAAATCTGCCCATCTGACAAGTGAAATGATAACAACAGACCTGCCATGATTGCAATAAACTAGACAAGACTACTCTGCGGCATATAGCATGATTTTTCTGATTGGGTGAAACATTTGCAATATTTTATATTTTTAAGTCCCGCAAGAAAATAATGTGACGTTCTATCCATGCAAAATGTTCAGCCTGCATTGAGTAGTTCCTGACAACACTTCCCATCAACATTTCACCTCCAGCATACAGTAAATATTGCACTAAAATTTTCGAAAAATTGCAACAAGTAAATGTCACTTAACCACGTGCGTGTGCGCGCATACACACCCATACACACAAAATTCACCAACTTACATCCAGATTTTGGAGCTGGCTTCCCAAAGCGATCTGGTGATCAGGAAAACCACTGGTGAGCATCTGATATTCAGGATTTCTTTCCACTTGGCGTGCGGCACTGCCATCATCACTAAATAAACAATGCATGTGCACAATGTCCAGACGTGGAAGCAAATAATTTTTCATTTAGTTCAGAACTGTTCCTGGCATGTGTAGTGTTTAGTAGGGTGTGTGTGTGTGTGAAGGTCTGCATATTCAAACTTCTAGAAATTAGCTTCCTTTTTAATTTAGTAAGTTCAATTTAACTTTCTTTGAAATGAAACAGCAAGTCTTACAAGCAGTCACTGAGCTCAAACAAACCAGAAATAAACCTAAATATATGACAGCAAGCAAACAATTGAGTGCACAGATGTACATTTAGACAATACATTTTTTTTATTTCCTCAAAATGTAGACCTGAGGGGGCACTGCTACCGTGCTTTTTCCAAGAGCATATGTCAAGTCAGAAAAAATGTGTCAAAATTGTTGGTCACTTTACTCCTTATAAACACTTCATTTGCATTTTTTTTTTTTTTTACTTTAAAGGTGGGAGCTGCGCCCATTCAGCTTGGCAAACTTACATGGACCGGCCTGCAAAAATTCTTCTGTTCACAAAGAATCACTGAGATTCTGTAGACTAAAACCATCCTCACAGGGAATATTGTTGACTGGAATAAGAACTGCGATGTTCACCAAAATAAAAAATTCAGCCAGGTCCCAACTAAAATTCAGAATAGTGTGCTGACAAGATTCTTGAAAAGACATAGCACATCGGTGTAACAAAATCCTTTTAAACTTTGGGAAAAAAAGGTTTTGAGACTGACCCCAGTGAAAAAAAACCAAGCTTGTTTTGTATTGGCTGCATGTAAAAAATTGCTGCAGAAATGACTAGCAGGTATGGTTTCAAAACTTATAAACAGTTAACCAGTATAATCATGCCTAAGAATGTCAAAATTTTGCGTCCATTAAAAAATGCAATGTTTATGTTAAATTTTTCTATGTCTGTGCATCTTACAAATGTTAGTCCGTGGATTATTATAAACTGTATTATGGGAGGAAAAATCCCAGGGACTGCCAAAATATGAAGCTTTGATTCCAGCCCTGAAATGATTCCAGGCCTAAAAATACCTCTCAGCTCCAATGCTGCCATCTCCATCCCCTCCATCATGACCAGGAAAAGAGGGGACTGCAGTATGCCCCTCTGCAGACTGACGTACAAGGAAAGAGAACTGCTGTGTGTTCTGAGGGTTACTAAGCAAGTAACTGTTCATGCTCTTTGGGCCAAAATCAGTACCACTTTCCAGTCCCACTGCAAAAAAAGAATGTTTTAAAAGGAGTTTGAGAGCGAAAGAAATATCCCTTTATCACAATAAATAGTTTTTTCCCTAAAAAATTACCAAAGGATATGACTACTGGGTTAAGATTACTTGAAGAAAATATCAGAAGCATTTTTAAATAAGAGGAACATAATTATTAAAGGAACTATTTCCATTTAGAAAAAAAAGCCTTAAAAATGGAAAGGAAGAGCAGACCTGGTTGTGGCAAGCCACTTCTGCTGTCACCTGCATTATCCGCACCTTGGGTCCTCTGCCTGGCCGATAAAGCCAACTCCTGCAGGAGAAAAAAACCACCCAACCATTCCCTCACAATTTACAGTTTTATTTAAAAGAAAAGAGAACTGATGTGGCTGTGGACATAACTGCTGACTCAAAGTTAATTCACTGTTCATCTAAAACTGAAGGAAGGAGAACTTTTGTAAATGCTGATGGTTGCCTTGGACATAACTGTTCATGCCCTTTGCATCGCTTACAACCACACACACACACACACTCTAAAAAACAAAAAACAAACCAAGAACACCCCCCCACCCCCAACCAAACAAACATTAACCACTACCACCACCAACCCCAAAAAACTCTTTTTGTTACAGCTAACACTGAACATTATGAACATTAATTTTATTGTTTACTTTGAACATTGTCTCTCTGTGGGTGACCACTATTTTTTTGTGGCACCTAAAAACATGCTTACATAAGGTGATGGAAAATAAAGATGTGAAAAAAATAACTACCTTTCTGACAACTTCAAGTTCATCCTCAGTATCAATTTCACTGCCATCACCACTCATGTACTGGTACCTAAGCTTTGTAAGAAGGTTTTCACCTTCCGCTGTACCTGAAGACAATACAGAAAATTACGTGACATACTCTAGAGAATTATAAAAAACATTTCCCACACCTCTCCAGACAATATGGTACCCCTTACAGCTGTAACCCCCTCAGGGTTACCAGAATTATTTCCCCTTGCGGTCTATCCAGCTTGGGGAGATACTACCTTGGTAGGGAAAATGTAGTCCCGCAGACAAATAAACTTTTGTCTGGGGACAAGCCTTTGGGTATATTTAAAGAAAGACCCTTTTAGTTGTACTAGGGGAAAATGTGTATTATTGTAGTTTGGCCAAAGTGGGAGGCAGGGTGTCCCAGTAAATTTATCGGTGCGACCGAATCACGCTATTGCGCGATAGCGCGCATGAATCCGGGCCCACGGTTTCGCGGGAATCCTGTCCCTCTTTCACTTTGTGCTCTGCTGACAAGGAGAACAGATCTCCTTCTCCCCTTTTCCTCTGGTGCGTCTTTTTGTAAAAGGTATGTTACATTTTTTAACTCTGGATTTTTGTACTGGTTAGTGATGAACCTGTAAGAGAAGGATTCCTCTGCGTCGTAATTGTATTAATGACGACGCTGTGCTGGCGCTTTCATGATTCTGATAATGTTTTCTGTTTTCCCCTGCAATGCATGCAGTGGAGTGATGTAGGTGCAAAATATTGTTTTCAGGAGAAATGTCATTGTTTAATCATTGTGGGAAGGATATTATAGATCGGGATGGGTTGGGGATGATGTAGATTTTGTTGGATTTCTTTTTGTGTATACCGTGCACGTGTTGCGGTGTTAGACCGCCGCCATCTTGGCCACCTCATGGTCGCTACATGGGCCCTGTTCCCCCATGGTGTTTGCATATTCTTTTGGAGGCATTCAGCTGTAGGGATTGCCTCATTGATGTTGATGTAATGCCTTGTGTATTGCGACTGTCGTAATCTAGAAGTAATTGTCAGGTTGATCTTTGTTTCAGGCCACCTTTTTCCTTCACTGCTTTTATTCTTCACTTCTTTTTTTCTTCACTTTCTTCTTTAGTCACTAGGCGTTACCTTCGGGATTTAGATTTAGGAATAAAAGTTTATTGGGTCTCATATTTTGTTCTGTAGTGTGTAGTCAGTGAGAAGAGAGAATCTGTGTGCGTGTAGCGCTAATCTCTAGCCCGAACCAAAATTACTTTTGTAAGGCGACGTATACATTAGGGTGTTAATTCACCGCTGGTGTGTACCGATTACACAGCATTTAGAAAAATACCTAGTACATGCAATCAAAAGTTGATACAATTACAAGTGATCCGCCCAATAATAAATGCTGAAAAAAGGGTGTTAAAAATATGTTTATAATGAAAACAGACCTCGCTGGCTTGTTTTGTTGGTCATGTTTCGCATTGAAGTAACCTCTATGTCCTCCCCATCCCCAGGAAAGAGCACAGGGGTCTTATGGAAGTAACAAGCATCAAGTCCTAATCCTGTTCAACAGATTAGACGACTATTAGCAACATTAATTTAAAGAATGAACAAATCCAGTTAATCCTGAAAGAACTGCAAACAAAATTTCCAGGCATCTTTCAAAAAATAGGCAAATGAAGAGTCAGTACAACTTCTTATACTAATGACTCCATCTTTTCAGCCGAGACACCGCCATCACCACAGCTGAATAACATCAGCAGTTACCTACCCGATAAATTGTTCACCACACTAGCTGAGAACCGAGAAACTGTTTGATTCAGTACCATGCGCCATTATCATATCCTAGTGAATGTGCATCCATGGCATGAACATGAACACCTTCCAAACTGACCAAGGCGAGCAGATAGTCTCATTTCTAACAAATAGGCATAGGTGAATGGAGTTTTTGGCAAAACTCATTTATCATAACCTGTGTGACTTGAAAAGCAACTGTTTTCAAAGGAGGCTGGATTGTCAGGCAAGAGCACATCACCTTTAGGCCATCAAAATTTACTGTAAACTAATGTATTGTCAAGCCTGTCAATCCAATCTTCCATGAAATCTTGCAAAATGTTTCTACTAGCCACACATTCGCACCCATGACAAGCTCAGATTTGATCATTCAAATATTCTTGACACACAATAACGTAACTGCTGATTAGGAGACAGACAGCAAATATTAAGAAATTTTGATGAACAAAGTTAAATGGCTGCTTTATCTGAAATCCACAATGTAACAAATTGTCTGATTTTATTGAAATCTGGGGCTGATGGAAGGCCCCAGACATTTTTTCATGTAAAAAAAAAGTGATTTTGATTATAATTAAAATACTCACTACTTTTACTGAAGCCAGATGTCAGCTGATTTCCTGTATCATCCTTGTCACATTCCTGACCCTCTCCTAATCTACTCTCTTCTTCCACATGATGCTGTGCCTCCGATTCCAACATCTCACCTTGCTTTTGTAATGTGGAATCTCTGTCAACATCATTCACTCTACTGTCTGTTCCACTGTTCTGAACATCTACTTGTTTATTTTCTCTGCTTAACGATGGCAGACAAAGAAAGGGGTCATCATCGCGACTGGTACTATCATCATCGCTTTCTTTATCTTCAACAGATGATTTATCATCTAGATCGCTGAAATCTTCGTCTAGCTGTCGCAATTCTTCTGCACCAAACTCAACATCGTACATGCTGTTATCAAGCTCAATGCCTTCCTCAACATTATCCAACAGACCGCCAGCTAAAAAAGCCACCGTTCTCTTGCCCTGTACAGGAACTCGTGCAGCTGGACCTGTAAGCAGCTGGGGCTTTTTTTTAACCGTGTCAACCAAATGACTCTGACTCATTGGGATATCTTTTGAATTATCTGACCACTCCGTGGAGTCACCTATCGTCTCTCTGCATGGTGAGAGGGCTGAGCGAACATTGGCTCGTCCTGACCTGGTCTGAACAGCTCCTTTGGGTGTATTCAATGGTAACATGCTAGATGACAAATCTGTTACAAAAGGGGTGAAAAATACAATTGTACCTCAAACACAGACCTGCATAACCACACACGGTAAAAGCTTTTCTTGTGAAAGATCTAATGATGTATGGGAAAAACAACAAAATTAATAATACTGCAAATGTCCATATACTAATACATATAATAAAGGGATTATGGCACCAAGTGGCTATTAATTTTTAGACAGAAATGATAAAGCCATAAAATTATATTTTTCTCCTAAAGATTATTTAACACTAATTAATTCCAAGACAGATTAAATGATTAGTTCTTAAAAAACATGTGTATAGATACACACAATACTCCTCTACAGACATTCCAAATATTGACTGCAGCATGCTAGGCAAGGAGTGCTATTATTGTAATAACCATCCTCACTGATCAACCACTTTTATAATACATGTACCAGTTTGTACAGAAGTACATAAACAAATCTATTTCTGTTTCAACCCCTCTGATGTCAAACTGTGTGCTACCAATGATTGAAGATTTAGAGGTTATCAATATGGGAGGCACACTTGAACATCCAGCTTGCTTGGTGCATACTCTATATTAGGATGTTTTGGTGCACCTGCAGTTGTACATGGTTGTATTTAGTTATTAAATTGCTTGACACGCGCTAAATGTCCCCAAAAGCTATGGATGCACCATGCTGCCATAATATACAATTCAGTTAATCATAAGAAAAATGTATGCAACAGAAAAATAACAGCTGTAAGTGGGTGCTGCCATAGTACTGGATGTGCAAAAGTGCGGAGGTAAATAAACAGAAGGTAATATTTTGGAAACACAAAAAATAAAAAAATAAAGACAAGGTTTCTATGGTTTTGCACATGCATGAGCACTGTACTATCTAACAACTCAGGCAATCGGGCTAGATCTATAAACATGGATGGTTGTACATGTGCATTCACAATATGTACCCTTACAACTCAAACATTTCTCATATTTTGGTTGTAGCTTTCTGCAATCAGCAATTCTCAAAATGATTTTTTTAAAGCCAGCAAGCAAGGAAAATTTTGAAAAAAAAATTTAAGAAGCCAAAGCCGTTTTTATTATTTTATGTTGGTTACAACCCTAAAATCTTAGTTTTAATGATGACAAATCTTCTATCAATTCCAGAGTTGCAAAAATGTATACATGCATGTGCATATGCAGAAAAAATGCATATTTTATGGAATAAAATATTAATAGAATCAGTCAACAGTTTTTGGTATATAACAGTAAACATCAAACTTCAAAGGATAAACATTTATTTCTTGTTGAAAACAATGTTTGTCAGCTGTCAATCTTACCAACAATGCTAGTAACAGGGGCCAGAAGCTCACAATCTGTTTTGCAAATAAATTTAAAGGCAAAAGCTGATCAATCATGCTCTGCCTACCACATAACACTCAAGGGGCACCAACATTACCAAATAAAGCAAAAACAGGTGTGAGTACCTGATAAGTCTCATACAGAAACATCCTCTTAACTTTTTTCAAACCTTATGACACTACTGAAGCCAAAGAAAATTTTTCTTCTTTCAAAAGGTTACGTTAAAAACTTCAAACCCACTCCCTTCAGAAAAATCAATAAAGAATACTATTGAAAAAGCCCACTAATTTGCTAACGAATGAACTTACCACTAAGCAGTTCATTTGGTATCAGTCCCATGGATGATCTTGAACTCACATCAGTCAACGACTCACTCCTGGAAATAACAAAAATGGAACTCGTTTTATTATACATATCACGGAATTATACATGCAACCTTACTAAACACAAACGTTGAAGTCAGCCCAATGCTCAACGTGTTTAACCACTGACTGTGGCAAATTGATGCCGTTTCAACCTTTGCAAATATGTGTCAAAATATTAAGTCTTATGCAGACCTGTTTACCCCTGACCCTGACTCTGCAGAAGATCGATGTCATAAATGCAGAAGATTTCACAAAAAATGTGGAAGATTTTTACTCGCAGCAGGAAAACCTAGAACACGACAGCATTACAAGATTGAGGGGAATAAAAAAACCAAATAGCACGTACAGTTCATATTTCCTGCTTTTTTCCAGCTTCTGCAGAGAGAAGTACTACACACTTTAAATGTTCTTGAAGGCGTTTTCATTAAACGTGAAACTGTGTGACTTTGTTTTCAAAACCAGAAGGCCCTCTGTGGTGTTTCTGTGTAGAGAAGACCTCTGGTTTGTGCTGATCTTCCTGACCATTGAAAATATTCTCTGAAAGCTAGCACCTGAATGAGGAATTCTGAGTATTCCCCTCAGCGACACGTATATTATAAAAATACCGTAATATTTTGTGCTTCGCTGCAAAACTGTAAAATGGTTCCAAATTCCAGAAAACTTGCGGCAAAACTGGAAGGGTAAAAAGGTCTGCATATGTGAAATGTCTTACTGCCACCCTATAGGCACTGCTTAGATGTATGGAAGTGCTTGGTGTGTGTTGTGTGTCTGTGTGTGTGTGTGGAGGGGAGAGGAAGGGAGGGAGGAAATACGACCAGCACTTGCCAACATACCCACATTTTGAATTTTATTCACTTTCTACTTGCATAAATGAGTTTCTGAAAGATGTTTTCATCTATCAACACAAAACCACTGTGCAGTTAACATTCCTCCACCACCACTACCAGCCTACTGCAAACCTTTCATCCTGGTCAACGGTGCCACCATCTTCTTTGGTGAAACCTGAGAAATGAATCAAGTCTGGGCCTGAGTCCACTTGCAGATGTTTTGCTTGTGGCAATGTATTGGCATCAGCACTGTTATTGAAATTGGGTCGCCTCAGCTCTTGTGATAAGTTCATTAAAGGATCCGACTGTGATGACAACTGTGACAACTCACTGAGAAAGGAGCCTCTGACGTCAGGTATTGTTATCTGTTTCATTCTGGGAGAAAATTAAGAAAAACTTTCTTAGACTTAAAAAGTTAAGACTTCAGGTTTGCTTCTTTTCTAACTCAAAGATCTACTATAATGTATTTGCCACATTGGCTTTGTAAAACAGTTTACTAACTTTCAGTGCAAAGACATAGATGCAGACATGCCACACACCCCAAGGCTTAGCAAGAGGAGTGTTTTTTGAAGCCATTGAAAAAGACTATGCTGGTTACTCTAAATTTAGTCCTGAAAGTGTCAAAAATGATAGCAGAGACACAAAGCTAGGATGCCTCTTATGAGCAAGGTAAACTGTGTATCCATCAAATTCACTTAGCTAACTGTTCATCATGAGGAGAGGCTATAAAACTTCTAAATTGCATCTCTCACAAACTAGTCTATCTTCTACCCATCTGTAAACCACACCTCAGAAACAAGCAACAGTATTTAAAACACCTACCAAGTGGAATATTTCAGCCCTGAGTGTGACACTGGAATACGACACAATCAAACATAACAAATTCCACTCAAAGTGGAAGAGTTGGCAACTTTGTAAATGTTTAGGGGTCCATCATAGACAAAACATATCAAATTTATCAAATCATCAAATCTACTGCAATGTCTAGGGATGGATGTGGGGAAAGTTTCCATCATCTAGTACAGAAACATCAGCATGCTATGGGTCACCAGATCAACACAATGACTGCCACCATCTTGAATTGCCACTGTGTTGGCCAGACATTTTTGGCCGTATGTGTAAACATCACTCAAAATAACGATACGCCTTACAGACAAGAATCAGATTGATTTTTAAATGTAAACAAATGCTGAATAAAGTGTTTATTACCTTAATCTTTGCTGTCCTCTCAAAGTTAGTTAAGCACCAGCAGAAACGAGGTAATTGAAATGCACTGTGCAAAAATCCCGCCTTCTGTACTGTCTATTATGCCATTTGGTCAGTTGATAATAGTTGTGAAAGCCCATATGTTTGACTTAATCAGTTCATGATCAAAGGGAAACAACCTCATTAAACCCATGAATGCCTCAGCTACAAGTTAGACACAATTGTTTCCCTTGAACTTTGTGGAAGGCACATGGTACATTTAAAATCTCTGACGTATATGCAAGGCGAAGTCCGATTTGGACAGACAAGTACCGCCATACGTTTAAGTCGGTGGCAGACAATGTGTTAACTTTAGCCGGATATCGTCAAATGTTTCCTCGTCAGGTTCAGATACAGACACAGGGACTGCATAGCCCATGAAGCCCTATGATGCTCCTTCAGTGACTCAAACTTTGGTAGTGTATTTACCTAACAGCATCTCTTGCTATAGTGGAGGCAGCCAGAGGAGCAGGTGTGGAGAATAAAGTCCTCTCGTCTATGGACTGTTCCATTCCATCAGCTGTCAAAGGCACATCATGGGTGGTGTTGAAAGACGTAGCAGAATACATTTTAGGACGTCACTAGTCAGCCTAAATCTAGAAACAGAACATGAAAATGGTTAACTGAAGTTGCATAGGATAAAATAATGACATTGACAATGTAGTGTAAGGGATCAGACTTTGTGACTGTGTCTTTCTTAAGCCTGACAAGGAAAGAGATCATTAACTCTTTGGGTCTGTTTGATATGCACGTACATAGAGCAGTACGACTATCAGTCTGCTTGTCATACATGTATGTATTGTGAGGAAAAAGTCCTCATATGTGCCTCAGTGGTCAAAGGGTAGTACATGTAGATCACTGGGTACTGGAGTCTGCAAGATTTTGATATATAGTCAAAATGTTAGAGGTGGTGTTGAAAGACATCAGAAGTTAGAAGTAATGTGGATGACATCATAGTTGATGAAAACAGTGCACCCTTTTTTTTCTCTTTTTCTGAAAATGTGTCAAATGACTCAGAGAGTGGAGAAACAGACAAAGAATTGGCTGAAGGTTCTGAACAAAGTAAAGAGAGGTGGTGAGGGCCACAAGGATGGATATGATGTTCAGGGTGTGGAAGATGACTAAATGGAACCAGATTTTTTTTTATTCTGTCAGTCCTGAGGAAGGTTTATTCAAGTGTAGCAATGTTTGATGTGAGAATTTTTGCTGGTATCCTGTCATCCCATAATTAGCTGGAGATCGAGGCGTGAAAATAAAATATGTTCAGCAGACTGGTTATGCTGCCATCTGATCCCTGACATGTTTTTGAATCTGTTTATAACAGATGACATCATCAAGCTGGTGAAGTCTGACGCAAAGCATTATGTTCATGGTTTGTGCAGACAGAAAATGCTGGATGTGCAGGCCTGCCTCAGAAAAGCATCTTTCAGCAGTTGAAGAGAGACACAAAGCGAGAGAGAGAGAGAGAGAGAGAGAAAGGGGGAGAGAAACAGAGAAGACAGAGAGGATCTTTTCCTGCTACTGCCTGCACATTACTCAGCTTTGCAAAATTCAAGACTTCTGAGATCTTCAGCAACTGCAAAAACTGTATGCCAAAAATTCCAGGTGAACTTCAACGTGAAGGGACAGATTTCAACACATCCTATTATTTCTTCATCTCCATGACAATGCCTTCAGATGATCATGATGTGTTTAATTCAAGACAGTGGTGTGATCGCAGAGTGTTTTTTCTTGACATCTCCAAATCAACGCATTTCAATTACATTTACATGGTCTTTCCAGAACCCATATCAATAAAGAGATGAACTGTTTTCTGCTATCATCACTGTTTCTTTCAGTCTGACTGTTTCAGCAGTGATCGATCACAGATGTGTAGTGGGTGTATTTTCCATGACATCAGAAAACCAGTTTTAATGATTCCTATAACATGTAGTGTTCCTAAGACTCTGGATATATATTTGTCTTTGATCTTAAAGGAGAAATACAAACAGAAACAGTGTGAAGTCTAGAGCTACAGTGCTCTTCCTCCTTACTCTACTATATGTTGTTTTTGGAGAGTTAGGGTTAGGTTTCATAAATTAACTATACATTATGGTCAGGAGCAAAATAGTACAGCAATATCTTCATTAAGTTTGTTTTAAGCATGTAAAAAGTTATGACTCTGCTGACATCAAGAGGCAGATCCCTGGTGGACACAGAGTTGAATTCCAAGTTCGATGGCATACCAATACAGAACATGACTACTTCACCACCTTCATCTACAATACTACACTTAGTCAATTACTCAACAGCAATATCATAATTGCCTATCAGTGAGTTTACTTTAAATAACTACAGCCTGTAAATTTTGTATGCTGCTATAGTGTTAAATTAATAATCTATTTGTTTTATTATTAATAAACTTCAACAGTATTTAATGACGCTGATGGCGACACTTGAAAACTATGACTGCGGGGACTCAGAGTGTGCCTTATAAACTAAAGACGTAAGGTATAGATAGTAGATAGAACACATCTTGGAAAACACAATCATCTAAATGATGCATCATGATCATCATCATACAGCAAGCCTTGTCTCATATAGCCCCAACAGTCTTCAGCCTTTTAGGTCTTTGAGTAGGATAACAACAGTTAAGATATGTGTTGAACAAAGTATTATTTATTCATTATTATTTATTGCACTGCTGTAAATCTGCACAACTACAACTACAAGTATGCCTTGTTAAGGTGTTACTAACACCTGTAACTCTCTTTCGACATTTTTTCAACATTTGGAAAACGGCGGGTCCCACTAACTTACTAAGAACTTCGATTTTTTTCTAATCTTAGTCATCACCAGATGGCAGATGGTAGATCAGATCGACATTATTGTCCGATTCACAGATTCTGAGATTGTACATGATAATATAAACATATCGATGTGAATCTCATTCTCATGCTCTCAACAGATCTTCCACAGACAACCTATCATGAAAAAAAGAAAATCACATACCTGTAAAAGGTCAAATAAGACATCAGCCGATTACTGAACAAGCAGCATTATGATATATAAGCAAGTTTGTTTTTCATTATTTTGAAAGTCCGCCATAACACGAACTTGACGTATGCGCCATCAGTAAGTACGAATTTTCATTGGTTAAGGATGCAGCTAAGGACAAGGAATTGCTACTCTGCTCACTTCCGTTTTTGAACTCTTTCGATTTGCTGTGCGATATTAAAATTGCAAAATTATTTTTGCTTTTCCCTTGGCTAAAAAATAAATTTTACAGTTTTAAAAGAAGACTTACTTACAGATAGGCAAACATAAATGGAAACGTAAATGTTCGAATGGTTTCTTCTTACGAAATTTTGTAGACGACGTTACATGATTAGCATGCGCGTACCTTTGTAAGGGGACTGTATTCGTTAACCGAGGCCATTTCGGAATGGTTCGCCGAGGAAGGAAAAAAACTAACACTGTAGGATTGGTTAGTGCACTACAGTTGATTGTGGATATCAATTTTACATTCTGTTTCATTATACAAAGTTATAGTTAAATCATTTTATGTTCAGATTAACTGATTATTCGCTTTAACGTCTTGTTCACTAGAGCGTGTCGAGACCCGTTTATAAATCTCTGTTGCAGTTGTAGATTGTTGGCTGAGTAAACCTTTCCATTTACTAACTTTACATATACAATATTATTTCAGATTTATGCGGACAGGAAAAGCTATTTAACTGCTTATAAAAGTTTGTAGCTTATCAAATGAATAAAATCAGAATCAGACGTGATCGAAAGGCTGTTGATGGAAATCTTTAATTGAGAAAAACAATGTTTGATCTTCACAGCTTTCCTAGCGACACGATTCAAGGGAAACTATTCTCATAGAAGCACTGCCGCTGGATTGTCTTCTATTGATTCCCCCCACCCTCCATTCAAAAGCACCACTGAGTTTTCCCACTGCCTAAAGTTAAGAAAAGATGAATGTTGATGCTGTGCGGTAGATATTTAGATAAGTTACACGTTATCTTCATTGTCTTTGACCTAAGACGAACCGCATACAAATCATTTACCCTTACAGGAAAAAATCGGCCCAGCTCTTATTCCACGAGTAGTGTTCGCGGCAGTACCAAACAGTCCGCCACCAAGAGCACCTTCGGGGACCCCTTTGGGTCTAGCATCAGCTCTGTTTGGAGCATCATACTTAGGAAGAGCAATGGGGGAACCGTCACAGGATGAAGCCAGTGAACCTTTCAGTGACCCTGAGAGCAGCCTGTTTGATTATCAGCAGATGGCAGAGCCAGGGTGGGTACCTCATTCATGCCATCATGGTGATCGCCACGGTCAATCATGGATCGAGTTAAAAAATTTAATTATCGTGTAAATTTGGTCTCACACATGCGAGTACTTATTTGTGTATATATATATATTGTCAGTAGGATTTTTGTTTTAAATATTTTTCAAAGATAAAATGGTAAATGTTGATATTTACTTTCATGGAAATCAGCATCGCTTTTTTAAATGTAAAATTGAAATGAGCTGGAGTAGCCAGTCATTGACTGTGATGATCAGAACGACAGAAGTGTTAACATTTTCGTCGTGTGAAGCTGGTGATGCAAATTGTTCATAATATATATATATATAGTGTGTGTGTGTGTGTGTTTAAGTGCATCCATATACTTATTTGTGTGGATATGTTCAGTGAGTACTATGTTAAAAACAGACATATCCTGGAATTTATTCTGTACTTATGTTTTTATATACCTGTTCTCAATACTAAGCCCATCTGACGCAAATTGACATATTATTCTGTTCACAGATATTCTGCTGTGGGATTCGGAACATTGCCAAATAAAAACAGGATAAGCTACTCTGACAGGGAAAGAGTGCCCACTCCACCCCTTGTCCAACATGCAGCTTCTGTTGGCATTGTTTCTCAACAAGGTATGCTACTGTAATCTTTGGTGTGGTGGAGAAAAAAAATTGGCAACAAGTACCTCCATTCATGTTTAAAATTTCTGTTCTTTCTATTATAACTTAAGTAAGTCAAAGTGTTTATGTGCATAATCTGTAAAAACCATGACAGTGGCTTAGAGCTCTAGCTCAGTTATAATTATGTACAAAATAAATGCAGTAATTTTATTATTTTTTTTCCAGTCAAAGGATATACCAAGACTGTGTGTCATTTGATTTTTGGCTATTAGACAGTAACCATGGCTGATGACCCATCTTGCTACACAGTACTAAAGGGTCATGTAACACCAACGTCTACCATTGTGTTGATAAAAATTTCACTTCTTGCATTATGAGGCAAAACTATGTTTCAATTAAAACCTTCAGTATTTCCTGATAATATGAGTGGCTTGGGAGTCAGACACTTAGTTTACAATACAAAAGAACAATAATAATGGGTGGGGTCAGTACTTTGTCTTCTAGGGTCACTAGCTTGTCTGCTGGGGTCAGAATCTTGTCTACTGTATCTTAAAAAAAGAGGCTGTGGCAGACAGTAGATGCACTAAATACCAGTGTAAATTGAATAAAGTGAATGAAGAAGATTCTAGTGTATTGAAAACAGCAGTGGAAACTATGGATAAAGTAAGAAAATATTATCTCTAAACAATGAACACAATAAGAATGGTTCAATCTTGTGGATGTGGCATTTGTCATAGGTCAGCTGTATCATATATTGGAGTCTGAGGATGAACAAGACAATGGAGACTTGTATGCTGTGCCTCTGAGGAAGAAAGGCCCTGGAACAAAAGTATGCATTCCTTTATTGACAAGACAAGACATTAACAGGGCTCGCCACACTGTGTGTATGTGCATAATACACACAATAAAACTAAAAAATATGCAACAATTTTCACAAACAAATGTAACAAAATTTCAGCGGTAGCATGCCTACACAATAAAATTTCACAGTAGGGGTACACGTATTACTAAGAAAAGATGAAGTGTATTTTGCATGCACTGCAAAAGGAAATCACTGTCTGGACATGTTGAACACAACTGTTCTGATTGGCCATTATCGAGATCAGCACAACAGGGTCTGCCATATTGGAACATTTACTGTTCTCTTGGTTACTTTACGCAGCAGAAGGCCACTGGTCAAAATGGTGAACCAAAATAAGCTAACAACATTTTTGTAGGTGACCTTTTCCTGTTATTGAAAATGTTACTGTAGGACTTGAAGCCGAACAGCTGGTTCAGCACGAAAGAAACCATGTACACACTATGTTGACTGTTTTCAAGAAACAGGGAACTGAGCGCTCAGTTGATCTGTGTTTGAAAATGGTGTAATGTCCTGCGCCATTTGTTCCACTGCAAACCTGAATTGAAAGAACCAGAATTGCAACAAGTTCTTTGCTGTTTCAGTTAATTTTCAAAAGTCAGCCCGTGCAAGGCACGAATATTAAGCCAATCACAACAATGCTCAGTATGTTTACACTGGTATGTTGGAAGCTGTTAAGAGAAATACCCTCTAAAACTTCATTGTGGGGGTAGGCTTACGCTTTAAACTCGCAAGGAGGGAGACTAGTACTCTTTAATTAAAAAATGATGGGGAGCCCTGGTAAAGTTGCTCATGCTTTTTTCACCAGCCCAGTCAGGAAAGTGACGTTATACTTTACTTAATTTGATCCATACTTACCTAATAACAATAGGATGTGAAAAGGTTGAAAAATAGTTTTAAATATTTACTTGCCCAGTCAAGCAAGTTGTCAGATATTTTACTTGCTCTACAGCAAAATAAAGCCGCACAGAATGATCAGGCAAGCATTAAGGGGAAGCTCTGGTTTTGTTGTTACATGGGGATCAGATTTCTCAAAAGTAAATTGTTGATATAAATCAGAAATGCTGAAGAGATAAAAACTGCATTAATGATTATTCAGACTGTTTTTAAGCTGCAAGTTTGTGTAACATCAGTTTGGTAGTTTCTGTTTAAGAAATGTTTGTTCCTGGTCAGGAGTACATGTACATGTATTTTAACAAATTGTTGTTTATAACCTTTCCTTTTTATCTTGGCTTATGGTGATTCTTTTGTGCCTGTTAGATGTCTTCTAAAACTCATCAGAGTGAGGATGTTGTCTCCATGGACAGGACTCGAAGAGATGTGCGAGAAGCTATGCAAGCTGTTCATGATATGCCAGTAGAGGAAACAGTAAGTTTGCAGTTAGATGTCAGAATAATTCTGTGCTGCTGTGTGGCATTCTGTGTTGTGCCTCAGCTATCTGCAGGGCTTGGTGTAGGGTCTATTAAAGACAATAATTTTCAGTTTTTCTTTGAGAAATCTGAGAAGCTGGAGGATGGGTTATGCTGCATGAATGAAGGCAAATGGTTGTAAAACAAATTGGTAAATACATTAACCAAAGGTCTACAAGATCGTCTACATCTGGTGCAAGATTTCTAATCAATAAGAAAGCCTTAATTGCTGACATGACATTAAAGAATCAGCCAATCTGGACCCAGTTATTATGTATGCTGCAGCCAGGGCTTTCCAGCAGTAGGATGGATTCTTTTCTGTTTATCAATCCATCCATGTTTTACATTTCCTTTTACAGATTTTGAAACAGGTAGAGAGCCAACAACATTTGTTTTCGCATCCATCGTCAAGTAGTGGTCGAGGAACAATGAGAAGAGGTTTGGGATATTTCAGTTCTACATTCTTATTACATGCTGTATATAAAGACTACATATGTTATGGTGTCAGCATTGTATGCACATGTTTTTGTATGTTGTGGAATAGAGGCTTTCATTTTTTTTTATTGTTTTGGTCACTAAATATCACTGTTGTTAGTGTTAAAATATCATAGTCAGATCTGTCAAGTAGTTTTGCATCCTTGTTTAAGGACTTTTTGCAAAAACCATAGAATTTCTTGGGATTGAAAGTGTACAGTTTAAGCACACACTAACCGTAGAGACAGAATGGAGGAATGATCTTACATTCAACATGCATCGACAAGTTTTTAGCTGGCTGAGGATTTCCTCAATGTACTTCAACATAGCTGAAAACAAACCAGAAACAACCTGGCTAGAAAAGCACCAGAAGTCAAATTCAAATCATAGCTTACCCATTCAAGGACCAAACAATTTTGGAATAGCAGTTTGGTGACATGCAAAATGAAACAAAAATGTATGGAATACAAAAAAAAAAAAAAAGCTGGCTGCAGATTAGTGTCCATTGTGTAAGGTTTTGGAAATATGCTGTAGGACAATAAAACATTGAAATGCATAGAAACGACATAGGACTTTACAGGTCTGCAAAATGCAAGCAGCGTTTCAAAGGGAAAAAAAGTACTTTTTCTTGAAATTTTTTGTTTAGTTAACAGCAGTCTTTTTCACGATAAAATGAGCAAACTTACATACACTCACCAAAGGCCATTAATCTCTCATACATGCATGCAGAGATAATTGAAAAATCACTGAGTAATGTGATATAGACGTAAAAAAATGTGTTTGTGCACTTCATTATTTGTTAGATGGCCTTGGTTTTCCTTGTGATCAGTTTACGTATGTGTACTTATATTAGGGCTTTATTGATTTTTTTTCCTTTTTCATTGTTTGGTATTCCAAAGTATATTAGAGTCCCATTTCTTGATCAGTTTACGTGCATGTACTTATGGCTTTATTCATTTATTTTCCTTTTTCATAGGTTAGTATTCCAAAGTACATGTTAGACTTCCAGTTCTAAATCCAATTATTGCATATTTTCCTTGAAAGTGTTCGCCGTCATTTGCTACATAAATTTGTCTATTTATTTTATTGTTATTTTATGGTTGCACACAATAGATTTCTTGATGTTTGGTAGACACAGTTGAAAGGTGCTGGGTTGTGGGGAAAAGAGCCACAAAGAAAATGGAATTGGAGCTGGATTTTGTGGTTGATGGTGCAGCATAGCTTGTTTCCACTGGGGAGAAAAATACAAAATTTAAAATGAACAAAGTGGAATTGTTCCCATAATACACTTCCTGTCACAACATATTTAATCTGTCTGCTGATAGGAAACTGCTGCAATTTTCATCATAATGGTAAAACTGAATGTCATAGATTTGTGCATTTGCGTTGATAGAAGATTTCGAGAATGGCGTCGCTGATCAAGTAGACAATGAAGATGAAGAGGAGGAAGCTGTAGCAAGCGAAAGCCCGGTGTTGTATGACCAGAAAGCCCAGGATAGTGAAGAGTCTTACGTGTACCTGAGACAACAGCTTCAGTCAAAAGGTTTGGGGAGAGGAGAAAAATCATCAGCATAATTGTTCAGCACATCCATGTTTGATTGAGAAACATAAAATGCTGGTCTCAGGGAGGGGGGATGACTGAATAATAATATATTTATTCGTTTATTGTTATGCAGCATGTGCATTGATATTAACAAGTATTAAGCAAAGTATTAAACGATGTTGTGTTTATTGCTTCTGCTATTGTGGTTGTTATGCTTTATGTGGAGAGAGTAATGAGTATTTTTTTGTAAGTCTCTGTGCCTTGTGTTGCTTTATTTATTTTAATTTGGTGTTGTCATGTTAGTTTCTGAAGGTCTTTCTTAATCACACAAATATTTGTCATGTCTGAAATTTGGTGCATCAAGTGAGCAGAATTTACTTTTGACTGCACAAGTTTGTGTTATTTCTGCTTTAGTTTGACACTTCATGGCTTGTAGGCATAGCGCAAGGATTAAAACATTTGGTCAGACTGTTCAATACTTTGGTGATGTGGGATATGTCCAGTTACAAAAGCTTCAAGCTGAATCAGAATGTGAAACAATCAGCTTCTAGTGGCACAGCAGGCCAAGGCTGTTACAGTGAATATCAACCTATAGTTGTGTTTATTGTTCTACCACATGTTTTTAGCCACTAGCGTTGTGGCTTTATCTCTGAAATGAGATTTAAGGACCCTTATCTCGGTTGACACTGCCCTTTGTTGAGGAAGTGTTTTGTTTATGGCTTCATGCTGGGATTCTGTTTTTCTTACACTTGGCTGCACGACTCCCTGACACATTTATCAGCTCTGCTTTGCTATCACCTCTATATCACACACCAGACTTTTTGGGTCTGACTCTTAGGAATTCTTTGCCTTACTCGCTTTATAATTCGCTGACAGATAAACATTCATGGATGTAAGAGACCAAGAATGACAATATCATGCATTACATCAGTTTGAAAAGTTCCTGTTGCATATGATCACCATAGAGAAGTGGTTGGAAGTCAGCTAAAAGTTAACAGTCATCATTTCAGTGTTTAATGGCCATTTGAGATTAACAAAAGGACCTCTTAGTATCATTCTGTAAATTTGTATTTGAATATTATTGTAATAGTATAACCTAAGACCTGGCTGTGTGCTGCTGCAGGAGACAGTTCAGAGCAAATGCCCACACGTCAGGGCAGAGACAAGCAGAGTGACTCGGCAAGCTTCGTTTTGGAGATGGAGATTCACCGCCTGAAAGATGAGAATCAACAGTTGCATGAAGAGGTCGTGAACCTGAGGAATGTTACTTCTGCTCTTAAAGTGGGAGGTTGCTATTTTTTCTTACAGTTATTGAAAGTTAGTGTGTGCACAGCATTTATCTTCGTGATTATCTAACAAGAGACAGACTATTGTAGGTGCCAGTGATTTCTTATGTCATGACAGATTTCAATTTATTGTTTAAAACCAGTTTAGAAATCCCTCCCTTCTACCCTGTTTCTTTTTTTTAAGGTCATTTTTGTTGTTTTTAGAATTTTTTGGGGGGGAAGTTTGGTATTGTTAGTACTTTTCAGGGCCCATGTGCATGAAAATGGCTTGAAATAGAAATAAACTTTTCGAAATGGTGACATTAAAATGAGGCAAATCCATCTTGTTTGCAGACAAGGAAGGTGCTGAGATGCTTTTACAGAATCGGCAGATAGAGGAACTGAAAGAAGACAATGAAATGCTGAAGAACGCTGTTCACAGAATCAATGTGGAGCTCAGCCAGTACCAAGCCAAGTATAGGCCACTTTCGAAAGATGAGGTTTGTCAGAACCCAGAACCTGCATATCATGTTACTTGGCAGACTTGTGGTGGAAATATATTTGAAATTCTAGCTGTAACATTTGCATTTGTTAGGCATGTTATTTGCCAGACGAAATCTTGAATAAGTCATAGTTGTGCATCTCACTAAGGAGAGACTGCTTGAATGAAAAATGAGATGATAAGAATGAAGGCTTTTCTCGTCCGTGCTGAAGCGAAGTATCGTAGCACTGGGCTGGGTTGTATGAGCTATACTGTCCTTACTTATCCATAAACATGCACACAAGATCTATTTGCAGTATATTTTATTAGCACGTTTACGTGCAACAAAGGAGCTCAGCTGCTAATCCAACCAGGCCCTGCATCTTTGCAACTTTAGGGAGAGGAGCATCTAACTGTTTCATTATGTTTCCAACTAGAATGCGATGCTGATAAATTTTCATTTTTATTCCAGCAATCTAAATTGCAAGGGCTACCTTCCACTGGCCCAGTACCATCCTGGCTGGTAAGTGTTCTTTTAAGGCTTATTTGCATAAAGTTTTAAGATCTTTATGTTGCCGCTACAAGGCGAGACACAGGGTCAAAAATCTACTTTCCTGAATCCACCTTTCACTTGCCCAACTCTCACTCCACCGCTGGCTGCATGTGTTTACTTAACCAATAGGTGCTTGCTGCAAATAATAAATCAGTGCAATAGACACAGTCTAAAAACTTTTCACTTGCGTGGGTGAGGCAAATAGACGAGTTTTGCTTTCCTGACAAATGGTTTCGGTTGCCTGACGTGGTGGAACAGGCAGGGGTGTCTAGCCCTGTGCTAGGCTGTTGGACAATAGCAGATGATGCATTTGAATGTGTTGACTTGGAGCTTGTAACGTGAACTCCTAAGAGAATCGGTTGTTGTCTAGATAAACAAGCGCTATCTGACTCCCCTCTTCTTGGCCTACGATGACCTGATCCAAGAGAAACAGAATGCTGTACATCGCTGCCAAGAGGAACTTCAAATGCTGAAGCAGCGAACAGAGGAGGTGATAAAAGAGAATGAGCAGTTACACATGAAGGCAGCTGCGAGGTCTGATGGAGAAGGGATGTTTAGCACTGGCGAATGGTAAGTGGAATTTTTTGCTTTACAGGTCCTAGGTTTGTGGAATTTGGAGATGTGTTTTCCCTTAAGGTCCAAGGATCCTAAATAAAGAAATGGTGAGTGAACAAATGAAAAAACAAATGATTGAACAAATGAATGAATGAATGAACGAATGAATGAAGCATACAGCCAGTTAAGAAGCGGTTGCTGATTGTAGGTGGCCAGTTTCTGTCATCAAGATAAAATTATAGACCAGTCATCTGCGTGTTTTGGCCTGTTTGTGTGCAGGAACCAGCTGCAGGACCAAGCACGGCTTGTGTTGGAAGAAAATCAGATTCTTGTGGAGCAACTAAGCATCCAGAAGAACAAGGTCAAGGACCTTTGCCTCACCCATGCACAGCAAGGTACCTTACCACCATACTGGAGCTATTGAAAGCTGCTTACTAAACTGTGAGGCTCTACAAGGGCTTACACCCAGCAGTCTTCTGCCACACAGCAATATTTTCAGTGCCTCAACTTCCTGTCAGCAGCTTAGTTTGAATGGTGCTACAGGTCATAGACCAGTCTGACTGCAAACGTTTGATTTCTAAAACTTCTGTTGCTAAATCATTAAGATATAGTTCAAGATTTTATAAAACCATACTTGTGTCATTGGTATTCTTAAAGCCCCAAAACATCTGCTGACAGAAACCCAGTTTTTTTCAGAAGTCAGGAGACAGAAATGTTCACTTAAGACATGGCATCTTTATCTGAAACCCCAGCTGTTGGGTTATTGTAAAGATTAGTGTTACTGTCTGTAGACATCAACCAACAGATCTTCAGAGTGGACCAATGGCTGTAAGTGTAATATGTTTGGTGAATTATTTCAGTGAGCAATTTAACCAAAAAGCTAAGTGCCTCCGAACTGGAGAAAGAAGAATTAGAGCGAGAGCTGGAGGAAGTGAAAAGGAAACTGCGAGACGTCAAGCACAAACATGACCAAGTGTTGCTGGATACTGAGGGTCATGTGTCACTGCAGGATCACATCACCTTGGTCGCTGACTTAAAAAGGTAGAGTTGAGAACTCATTTGTACTGCATTGTGTCTCTACTGTGTCCGTAGACTGAAAAATGCATTCATGTGCCTACCTGTACATGTGTGTGTGTGCATAGGTGCACACTTGTGTACATGAATTTGTGTACATGGATAGGTAGTTGTGTGGATGCAGGATTGTTACGCATCCACCACGAACACACAAACTTCACACGACGCTGTGAATCTCTTTCTCACAGGGTGTACATGTGTGTGTGGGAATGTAACCTTGTTATGTGTCAAACACTGGTGTTTAACTCACAATGTTGGTTAAAAGATGACCTAGCAGTCTCAATCATTCGAGTGCAGTGACAACAAAAGGACCATAGATTTCAGCAAAGCCTTCTTTATTCAGCGTCAAAAGGAAATCTACCAGAAAACTAAACTGGAAATACGTGTATCCACCAGATCACCCTGACGGTTATAAATACATTTTATACTGTCTTCTACTCTGCACTGACTTGATCGCTGTCTCATTCATGCTCTCCGCCCTGTCCCTTCTTTTACACAAGAGCCATGTGAACCTTTTAACACTAGAAAACACTTTTTCTTTTTCATTTTTTCAGCGTTTTTGTGTCATCCTGATGAAGGGGTAGTGCCCCGAAACATGTAGATTGTCTTCGTCTTTGTCCTTTTCTAGCTTGGTCCAGTTCCCTTGTTTTAAATTTAACTAGAAAGATTCACAAAGTTCCGACGTCAAAACACTTATCATTTTTGCGAAGCCTGGGTGACCTTGACTGCTAGCGCCAGTGCACACACAGGTTGCTTACAGAGACAAACGTAATTTAATTTGTAACAGGGAGTGAGTGTTTGATGTGGAGTTTTCAAATCAATTCATTATAAAGCTAAATCTGCTGGTGGTGGTTTGGGGAGCCTGTGGTAACAAATGAACCGCCAGTAGTAATTGAAATTTACCTACTGATTGCCATTCTTTTACTTGGATAACATTAAACAAATCCTCAGTAATTTGAATTTTTTTTTCATAACTGTAAATATGTGTTTGCTTATCAGATCTGTTACAGATGAAAAGGAAAAACATGAAAAAGAGAGAGAGACACTTGCTTTGAAACTTCAGGTATGTTCTTGGTGCATTTCCAGTATATTCATTTTACAGGTGAAATACATGTGTACCTAACTTTGTATTTGCTAACAAAGCCAGCCATGCTACTTATGTTGTTACAAAAGATTTTCTTTTTTGCAACTTGTTATGCCTTTCAGGAAGGCATTGTCTAGACTTTGAAACTTTTAAGATTTAAGTTGGCACATATAACTTGTGCTTCAGATCATATGTGATATGGAATGAACAGAGGTTTTCTGTATGTTTGGCTCATTTTAGAGGGAAATCACAACTGACGACATCAAAGTTATCAACATCTCAGTTAAAAATCATTTCAACGATTATAGCAAAAAGCAAAAATTTTATGTTATGTTTTTATTGCAGCAGAACCATGATTTACATTTAAAGTCGAGTAATGTTGTTGAAATGCCAAGTCATAATGGATCACTAATCACCATGTTGATATGCTTGTTTAAGCTAGAGTTTGTTTGCATGTGTTCAGCATTATCACATTGCAAATTAAAGAGAAACTTAACCCTAGACGCAATTTGAGATGAATTCATAGATATTGATATTGTGAGTCTTGTCAACCATAAATTTCAAGCTGCATCAGTACTATTTCCATACAATTCACGTTTTAATATTGATAAATAGTGGCACACGGACGTCGCCATGTTGTGGTACTCTTTCGCGAATGAAAGCAAAATATCGCTGCTGTCGTCTGGTCTGGTGACGTCAGTTCTCCAGAAGCATTCTTCAACATGCCACAGTGCGTTCGGCTGTTTCAACGAACAGTGCAAATCGTTTAATGTAGACGGAAGCCACAAAAGCTTTTTTGGGATTACAAATCCAGAAAAATCAAAAGATTCCTATGCACTTTGTAAAAAGTGGCTTGAAAATTTAAAGAAAGCCAAGTTGCCTCGTCATGCGAAAGAGTATAAATTAAAATGGCACAAATCGCACTTCGTGTGCGAAGACCATTTTACGAGGGATCGAGTGCTTTGAAGGCACCAACAAAAATGATGTGGCTGCTTCGCTTGGCTTCAAGACTTTTAAGAAAAAGTTAACGAAAGGAGCCATTCCGACAATTATCAATACAAAGTGTGCCAGTGAAAAAG